>JAXIVD010008956.1:2500-16378 GCA_036785275.1 Cancer borealis | reverse complement strand
CCCTGCCTCTACTCCCCCTCTCAGCCCCCCATTTGCTTACCCCTCCCCGTCACTGCATCCCTGCCCCTACTCCCCCTCTCAGCCCCCCATTCGCTTACCCCTCCCCGTCAGTTCCTCTATCTCCCTACTCCCACTTCCAACCAGATTTCAGTTTCTGCTAACAAAATGTGGAATATCTCTTGTTTACCATTAGGAACTTAAGTTTAATGACTTGAAACATATACATCATGACAAAACGCAACTTTTTGGTGTACTGGGGCAATGAATCAGTTCAAAATAAGCCAGAAATATGAGGAAAACTGACGGAAAGGTTGATTTTGGCTTCATAAAATGGCCTATAATTAAGCTATACAGCATTATATCTATATATCTTTAACTTTTCATAAAGTTTTAGCATCATATCTATCTGTTGGTATGACTCGCGTGCTTGTACGAGTCCTTTGAAAAAATGAGATTTTGGAAAAACGACTGACTTAAAGAAATTATTTCAGCTTCACAAAACGGTCTGCATATAAGTTATACATGATTATATCCACGTATCTTTATCTTTTCATGAGATTTTATCATCATATCTATCTGTGGATATGTCTGGCGGGGTTATACGAGTCCGTTGAGCAAGTGAGGTTACTGAGAAATTTGGGGTGACTGCCTGCCTGCCCCGCCCCGCCCTGCCCCGCAGAGCGCACCGCCTGTCTGCATCCTGCCCTCATCTAAACACTACCTTATATCATACACATTACATAAGCATACAAGCGCCCGCATACCCTAACACTGTTTATTATATGACTTTCACATCCTTACAAGTGAATATAGTACAGATAATACATTACACAACGCATGTGTTTAAACAATCTGGTATAATAAAATATAATGAACAGTCCTGGGTTCCCGTCTTGAAAGGCGGGACTGTTTTCTTGTTTACATCGGCCGCTATGACACCAACAACACGGGAACAGGAGCTTAAATATACATCATTAACGCCATTACACTGCATCATTAAGGTAATTATATATATCTTACCCATTAATTAAGGGTTGGAATGGGTCAATGGGTGGCTGTAATGAGATATACAAATAGAAGAAGATGATTGAAAGACAGGCTAATTTATATACAATTACCGCCATTACACGGCATAATTAAGGTATACTTATAAGCTGTACGAGGCTGTTAAGTGACTATATAAAAATAATCTTTAAGAGAAAATACGGTATTATTTTACATCTTCACCAGAATACTTTAGAGAATATTTTCGAAGTGCTTAGAGATACGGCAGTCGTACCTTGTCACCCGCTATTGGTACGGCAGTGTGCCTTATTATTGACCTGGTAAAGCATCTTTCTAGTTATGTTATGTTAGGCACGGTTTGGTTCGGTTATATAAGCTTTTTACCCCAAAGCTAGGCAACTGCCTTACCTATATGGGAGCACTGTAAGGATATGGCACTCATTATGGTTATATTAGGTTAGGTTAGGTCCGGTTTGGTTCGGTTGAAATATAAAAAGCTTATATAACTGAACCTAACCGTACCTAACCAAACCTAACATAACTGGCTGCCGTACCTCTAATTACTGCCTACTTGTAATGTTATTTTAAGCTGTTTTATATGCTGTTTTAATACTGTTTAATGCTGTTTTAATGTGAGGCAGCTCCTTGTCCCCCACTCTTGGAATAATAAGTCTAAGGTTGAGAACCCTAACTTTTGGGTAATAAAATGTAAAAAATTTATATAACCGATACTAACCTAACTTAACCTAACTGTAACATAACACAAAGTTCGCTATAATCTATATATACAGTATACAACTTTTTATTGAATACGATATACTTGTTTGTACTTGAATGTACTTGACATTTTCAAGTACTTTATGTCTAATTACAATATATGTTGAGAATATTTTGAGAACAAGGACAAGAACAAGTAACATTTTATACTCCAAGAACAAATAAAAATCCTCGCTTCTCGGCAACACACATTTTACAGATAAGGAGTCGACCTTCCCTCAAGCTGACTGAGATTAATAGATAAAAAACTGGGTTGCCACACACACACACACACACACACACACACGAAATCTAGTAAAGTGAATACGTTTAAATGAAGAAATAATCAACATTTTAAATTGACATAAATAATAAGAATAAACTTACCTTGACATAAACGTAGGAACCAGGTAGAGGTGAAGAGGATGAAATTGCTGTGAAACATCCACTTGAAGGATGAACACAGCTGGACGCCATCACCCAACCCCAAACACACACACACACACACACACACACAAACACTTTCATTATGATGCAAATGAGGCAAGTCTGGATAAGGCGTTATAGACACCAGGTAGTCCTTGAATACCTTAATGTCCTCGAGGTACTTGAAATAACTTGACAAGGGAAATATGGCTTCTAAAGGAGAAAGAAGCCTGGAGTAAGGTGTTTAGAACGTCTGTCATCCCGATATCCGGTGAGATTCATACAGCCGGTGTGGTGAACGCGTCTGTAGCCTCGAACCACTTAAGAATACACAAACGAGGCTGTTAAAACAACTACTGAACGACAATTATCTTGCCTTCATATTAACCTTCTCTTCTCCCAGGATACAACATTGAGAATATATGTTGTCTGATCTCATGGAAGTGTGCTGCAGAGCCTGTCATGTAATACCAATAAAAACAATAATGATAATACAGGAGATCAATTGAAGGTTGGCCTCTGTAGATCCATTAACTTTCCTACACATTGTTATTACTATCATTTGATTATTATAACTTCATTCGCATTGTCTCAGAAAAATCTGCAACAAGGGACCAATAGATGAGGGTTTGGTAACTATAGTTATCAAGTAGTGGTTTTATATTGTTTATCAAACTATATATATTTTTTTCAAGATTCGATGCTACTGTTTCCATACCAACAACATACGGCTTAGAACTCAAAGAAATACCAATGTTTTACAGCGGCTGCTGGTAAAATGTTTCCAGGTGGCTCTCAGGACAATATGTCTTTAATTGATGGGTAATATAACTCTGCACCAGGGCTGTGGAGTCAGAGTCGGAAGGAATTTGGTGCTCCTGGAGTCAGAGTTGGAGTCGGTAAAAAGGTCCCGACTCCGACTCCGACCTCAACATAAATTTCAGAGACAGAAACAGCAGAAATAGAATAGAATGATGAAACTTTGGATGATAATGTTGAGGAGGCATCTGAGCTCAGTCAAATCAAACGTATGCATTGTGGTGTACATACATTGCAACTAGCAATAAGAGATGGGTTGAAAGTACGACATGCAGCTACTCTGATAAATAAGCTGAAGCAAGTAGCCACAGCAGCCAGAACCTCTAAAATTGATGCTATCCTCCAGAGACGTGCAGGAAAGGGAGCTATTTTGGACCAAGCAACTCGCTGGGGCAGCACATATATGATGGTGAAACGTTTGCTTGAACTGAAACCCTTTCTAGAAGACATTGATAATCCCAATGTCTCGCTGACTGAAAGTCAATGGAGGGAGGGATCACAATTAGAAGCTCTGCTTTCTCACCCTTATACAGTCACCAAAAAGCTGCAAGAAGAGGATTTAACTCCTGGTACTATGGGAGTGGAAAAAATTAATATTTAACCTATCCAAAGCTGGAGGATTAATTGCTGAAAGAATTGTATCTTCAATGAAGAAAAGAGAGGGTCTGCTACTTGAAAATGAGATCTTGTTAGCTGCTGTCTACATAGATCCAATGAACCAAATCTTGTTGAGTGAAGATCAAATTGCTAAAGCAAAAGAGGCCCTCTGTGATGTTGCAGTTTGGATAAAAGGGCTACTGCCTGAAAAGTCAGAAATTATTATACCTAAGGATCGGAGTCGGAGTCGGAGTCGGATACACAAAAAATCAAGGAGTCGGAGTCGGAGTCGGGTGTTTTGAGTACCGACTCCACAGCCCTGCCCTGCACTTCACCTTGTGTTATGCAATCTGGAGAATCACTGCAGCCTTGTCACATTTTCTATGCCACGGGTACACTCAACTAATATATAACCCTTGGGTACACTTCACTACAGATAGAAGCTGATCAGTCAGTCTCTCCATATTGTGTGTTTACAGTCATGGTTGTCGAGGTAGAAGACGTGTTGGTGGAGCGTTACCAGCGTGATGGTGCTGTTCTTGTGGAAGGCGTGTTTGATGATGCTTGGGCGGAGAAGGTCCGTCATGGCATTGCACAAAACCTGGCGCGTCCCTCCGAGTACACACGACTCCCCAAAACGCAGGAGTTACAAGATTGGCAAACGTCAATAATGAAACGGCTGAATACATAGTTGAATAGTTTTAATTTGATAATTTTTTCATACGTGCCTTAAAAAATGGTAATTCCTGTATGCCAATAGTGGTGCATACGAGTTTCTAGTTCTACAGAGTCTAAAGAATGCCTCTCCTGCATTTCTGCAGAAGTATCAGATTCAGCAACAGGCTGCTGAGGTAATCTTTGATGATGTTCCTGGTAATACTTTAAATTTTGTAAACTTCCAAAACGACGAAAATTGCTAATACTGGGAGTTGTTACTTTCAGTTTTTGAAGTGTGTTAAATTTACTGGTTGTGGCATTGAGTTTATTCTGGATTAGACGGAAAGTGCCTTTTCCTAAGCGAGATTTCCAGATGGTGTTACGTCGAAAGTGTCCTGGAGACTCGACCTCTGCAGCAACAGCCACAACCAGATCTGGCGCTGAGGTAGTGGGTTTGATGGAGGATGACTTGGGCTTCTTAAGGGTGTCTAGCTCCCGCATATACAGCAACTTTGCATTTCGAGCTAAGAGATATTCCCAACTCCGAAACTGTTCGTCAGTAACCTGGAAAGGGATAGTGAACTATAGTTTATTCACTTAAATTCTACATAAGCAGAGGCAGGATAAGGATTTGAAATTAAAGAGAAATACTTAGATAAGATTTTTCAAAGTGACCTGACATTATTCCCTTGAAAGCTTTTAAATCAAATTAAAGAGTAGAAAAAAAGAAATATATTCCACTTTATCAGTGTAGGACATGAAGAGATCAAAGCATCAGTTGATCTCTGCATGAAGAAAATATAGATAAAATTGCATACAAATATATAGAAAGTGTTATGCAGTGAGGTCACAGGAAGAAATGAAGGCTTGCATTTAGCAATGATAGAAAACAAGGCAAGATGTAGCAAGTAATATAACATAGTGGATAAGTTAGAGAGAGAGATAGAGAAAGGCAATTCAAGAATAGTTAAGGAAAGTGAAAGCCTTTAATTCCACTCTACATAACACTGTGAATGGATCTATCCCAGACATTAGAGATAGATCCACTCCATACAAAATGATAGGGATAAAAATCATACAGGTGAAAGTGCTCCACTTCATTAAAGAAAACTTAATAGGTAATAGATAACCATTTCTGGTCTTGACTGTAATATTTTCAATAGACATGCTGAGGATCTCTGTTGTGAGGGAAGATAAGATAACAATTGAATGTTGTTAAAAACATTAATGAACTATGTAGTCATTAAGTAAGTTGTCTCGGTGGTAGTGTAGGAGTACTCAAAACCAAAGTTTCCTTTGCTCCATAACCTACAATTTCATGATGAAGTTTATTATAATAAGACACAAATAGAAGATGAATGTGTATATAAGATAAAGAACCTTAGTTTGAATACTACAGTCATTTCTTAAAAAAGAGCAAATTCTTCATTGAGGATACAATGGTGCAGAGTCAAAAACAGTAGTAGGCTATGCTTAAAATGTGGATCAGAGTCAAAAATAATAATATACCATGCATAAAATGTGCAACAAAACAAAAAATCATAGTAGACCATGCTTAAAATGTGCATCTACAAATACTTATTAAATTTTACACTATAACTATCATCATCAGATCATCCGAATGAGTTTATGAAGTGCCTTGGAATAATTCATATTATCTTACTTGTTTAGTACTGTTGTCTGCAATGCCATCCTCAAAATTAGCTCTACTAGGGTGGTCTGCATAGTTTTGTACTCCACTGACACCACTGAGGCCACTATCACTGCCCTCAGAGTCACTACCAGGGTCTTCAAAGCCTGCAGGAGGGGCCAGCACACTGGTCTGCGGCTCAGTCTGGCCTCCGTTCAGGTGTTGTGACAGATGGCAGTGAGATGACACAACACCAGACTCAGGCCGAGGGTAGTGGTAGTAAGTCACTGTTTTCTTTTCCTTGCTATTGCCATAAGATATTATTTGAGATCCTACCTCCAATTTCTTTCCATCTTTATTTTTCCTGCTTGAATATGAATAAAAATTGTCAGTACTTTCTTCATTGCTGAATTCCCTAAATTTTGTTCTCATTTCTTTGTCATTGTCTGGCCCATACTCACTATAATCACTTTGACTCTGACCACTTGGTGAAGACCTCTCAAGATCTCCAATGTTCTGCACCATATCACTTTCCTCTGTACAAGGTTTCTTCACCTGGTTTACTCCATCACATAAAAAGCTTTTTTGTAAGTCCTTTCTATAATTGGATGTGTAGCACTGGTTCCTTTCATCTTGTAAAGGATGAGGATTCCCAAGTTTCACTCTTCGTAATGTGCCAGTCATGTCTTTCACTTTATGCTGGGCTCTTTCAGGATGTTCTTTACACAGACTAACTTCATTAAAATACTTCTGCCCCTTATTTGATATTGAACTGTTTTCATGGATGGCAAGTGGTGAGTTTTGTAATGTACCAACAGGAGATTTCAGCTGCACCACAATCACACTGATTGCTTGTCGAGAACCATAGGCTTGTGCAAGATCCAAAAGGTGTTTGGCAGCTGACCCTGGCTCACTCACTTGACCACATATGTCAGCAGCCTCTGCTGGCTCGATCACTTCCCACAAACTAGAATAAATTACACACAATTGAAAACCAGAGTAGAAAAATATGAAAGTTTATTACTTATGTTTTACGACTAATGCTATCTATCTATATACCAGGCTTTTATCCCCCTAATGGGAGGTAGCCAAGAAAAGGCACGCCAGGGTTTATGGAGACATTATTCTCCTCTCCTCCTCTATGTCTAGTCTTTTTGTAAGAGAGCACACAGAGGAGGGCTTCCTAGACACATCTCTCCATCCCTTTTGTTGCCTTTTACAAACTGCAGGGATTACAGAGATAGAATTCTTATAACCCCCACCACAGGAATAATCTATCAATCTAGTGGCTTATATACCCTTTAAAAAGGGATATCCAAGACAAGGCATTTAGAATTCAGGGAGACTACTCTTCCATCTCCCTCTACATCTTGTCTTTTCATAGGAGAGAATACAGAGGAGAGGCTTCCTAGACCCTTCACTCAGTCTCTTTTATTGCCTTTTATAATCTATTGAGAATATAGTGTTAGTATTCTATCAGACTCCATCACAGGGCTAATCTATCTATATACCTGCCTTACATCCCCATTAGAAGCAGGTATCATCAATCAATCAATCATTGAGAGCATACACAAAGAGGCGCGTTGCCTTGCCAACACTCCAACACCAGCTCTGGCGATCACCTCGTGCAAGTTGGGAGGCAATGGTCTAGTGAATAGCGGTCGGGTATACTAGCTTATGGTTCCGCCTTCGAGCCTCAGCACGGGCTGGCCAATTTTCTATGGTAATACCGCCAAGTGGCCTAAGATTACCCACATGCTGCCGTAACACTATTCTTGACGGGACTGCAAAGGTATATGGGCAAGGAGCTTCCGCTGGCAGCATGAGCTTCTCTATATGTAACGAGGCGTCACTTAAAAAATCTAACCCGCGCTACTAACAGGTGAAGGTTGATCACTTAAGGCCTCCATTGAGCCTACCGACGCCATGAATACAAGATTTATAAAAGAAAAAAAAAAGTTCCCATGCAAGTTCCCTTCCCACAACAAGTAATTCCCAACGGGAAGCATTGACTTGCCCCAGCCACGAACTATGTGGATGCCCCCTTGGCCTCCTCCACTCTGGGTTATCCCTTTCAGAAATAACCTGAGAAGCAGGATCACCTTCTGGGTAACGTGCCACATGTCCATATAACCTGAGTTGACATTGGCGGACTATGCTGGTAATAGGCTTCGATTCAGTCTCACAGAGCAATTGCTGATTTCACACAAAGTCATTCCAACGATACCCCATGATACTGTGAAGGCATTTATTACCAAAGACATCAATTTGCCTCTTCAGATCGGTGTTCAGTGTCCATCACTTTATTCCCTGCAGATTATAAAAAGCATCATAAAGGGACAGAGGGAGGGGACTGGGAAGCCCTTTCTCTGTATTCTATACTACGAAAAAAATAGGATGGATAAAGTAATCTCAACAAATGTACAAATGTTCAAACCTGGCACTGGCAATGGCAATGGCAGAATGGTGTGGCCCCAAGTGCAGCTCAGTGGTGTGGGGATCAGGCAGTGTGGGAGGCTCAGACAGGCTGCACCTCACTCCCTCGCCACACTCAGGAACACTCCCCTGTAAACACAACACTTCAATTCCACATCTTAAGCAATCAATGTTTTGCTGACAATTGTATTTACATATTAGAAAAATAATGTCCTGGATTTTCAATGTAGTCTAGTATCTGATGAGTATTAAAGAAAAGAAAGAATATTGATATAATAAATGGGCATTCTTTAATCATAATTTCAAGGTCTAATAATTAAGACTGTGAAACATGAATTCTTTTACAAAACGCATATAAAATAGCTATTGTATTGATAGGAATAATGGGCTTGAGTTCAATTAGGTGACTCAGACACAGCTCAGGATAAAACTTATCAAGAAGTGTCAATAAACTGTTTCCTTCCCTCCCTCTCGCTACACAAGACCTAGATGTTATTAACCATATAAAGAAAAATGCACCATAATGAAATAGAGTATGAGTTCTGTAACATTTCTAACATATTTTGAATGTATCAAATTTGTGGTGGAAGTACAAAAGAGCCACCCTAAGTGGACTGTGTACATCATATCATAATATATACTACAAATATTCCTTGGTCTCTCTAAGTATGAGAGCACTAGTCAGGTGTGCACACTGTTGGATGTGCAGTGGTGCCGGGCTGTCATCAGGAGACTGGTGGATATCTTTTGGCAGCGACTGCGATCCTTCAGTAACACACTGATCGTAGCTCTTTGGTCTAGTGATCATTTATATGAATCCCGAATTCTATCACACTGGCATAGGCTGTTGCACACATAATATGTACAGTAATATATAGGTACAATGGAACTTTGAGCAATGATAGAGTGATATATATTTGTGTGATATGAACCATTAGGTCGTAATGTATACCCTATGTGTCTGGAATAAAGAACTATAATTATAACTATTATTATTATTATTTAATCATGAAACATTTTGAAGCATAATTACTCTCAGTATTTAGTAATCATTACTGCATAGAATAAACTATGTGTGAAGGATGTTAAAAAAAAATTTGGAGGAAAACCATGAGAAGCATCAATAATTGTAAAAGCACACACATGTTTCTCAGTATGACCCACCGGAGGGCTCCTTAATGCAGAAGTGGTGAGAACGATGGGCTGGCCATGGACAGTAGTAACCACAGCAGATACCGGCCCATAGCAGCACAGACGGAGCACTGGCCACTGTCCCGGCAGGTTAGGACTGGCTTCCAGGTGGGCAGCACACACAGCTGAGGGCAGCATGGCACCCTGGCCTCTCAACCGTCTGAGTGGCCAACAAGTGTTGCAGTTATGCATGAAGTCTAACTTCTTAATGATTTGTATTATGTTGTATGCTTGATTTTAACAAAATCTATCAAGAACCAGAAGTACAATGCACTACATGCAAAGGCAGGAATGTTATTCTACTTCCTTAATTTTTCCTATGTATGTATGTTTTTGCTACCCCCTTTTTATTGGCTTTGGGCACTCATATCTCGTCATATTGGCCTTTGAGCCTGTGGTGGAAATTAATCTGTTATCCCGCAACACAGAGCCACTGTGACATCCGATATTCCACAGTTTACCTTTCCTAGATTTCCCTAGGCAGCCATTTATCGACCAACCCGTTTGGGAGAATAAACAACTGGGTGAGTTGTGTGCCGACTGCCTTTGTCCAGGATCAAACTTAGGCCAGTGGATTTATAGTTAGACGTGCTAACCACTGCACCACTGAGGCACATTTAAATTATGTTACCATTCATCTATCATATATAGTGTATGAGTTGCTCCCATTACCACAATTAATTACTCTATTTCTATAACTCAATAAATATAATCATAATTAAATTACAATTACTTTGTAAAAGTCTGTCTTACCTCAGAGCAGTTAGAAGAGCATATTTTAGGACATAAGTATGACTGTTTGAGCATGCCAACTCTTCTTGCAGTAGGGCTGGAAGGGTTGCCAATAAGGAGCTGATACCACCCATCTCCTGACCCCCATCAGCCACTGCCACCAAACCTACACTGCCCGTCTCTCCAACATCTGGTACTCGCAGCTGGCCAACGTTTAGCCTGCCAAATATACAGGTTATAGGAAAAATAACAACTTCTCCAGGTCTTTGTGATAAATTCATTGCTTACTCATAACTTAATAGATATTTAATATGGCTTACCGGGAATCCCTTCCTATCGCCTCTGCAAACCCTAGTGACCATGGTAAGGTGGAAGAGGTGGTCCGGGTATCAGTGTTGCCTTGGTTACCCTCCCACTTGTGTTGGTTATGGTGGCTGATGAATGGTTGTTTGGTGAGAGGAAGGGATCGGCCAGAGCAGCTGGTTACATCCACAACACTTACAGATCTTCGTGATCTGGAAAAGCATATAATAGAACTGCCGTGTGCACCCACTAAGAAGAAATTACTGGAGGGATCAAGGTGTCAGAAACTATAGATAGATAGATATTATTGCAGTATGTTATCCTTTCATCATACTTACTTGCACTTGGTGAATTGATGGTGGTCCAGGGACAAAGCAGTGTTGCCTGAGATATCCAATGCCACCAATCCAGGGGAGACCACTTCCTCCAGTTCTAGGTGACCCAACTTGCATTGAGAAGCATCAACGACCTGAATTTTGTATCTATTAGTACAAGTTATTGTCTATGGCTCTTTTATTATATATACTTCCTGTTATTACTAGCCTTATTGCAGCTGAGAAGTGTATAAAAACGACATTCACCTTGAGTGCTGACAAATGAGCAAGACGAGGTAAGCTCTTTAGAGGATTGGAGTGAACCTTCAACACCCTCAGTCTGGAGAGCCGAGAAACCCCTCCAGGCACAGAACACAGCTGGTTGGCGGAGAGAATCAGCTCCTCCATCAGCTCCCAGGACCACACCAGCCTGTGAGGTCATACTCTCATTAGTGGGGAACTATCCTTTTCAGATGGTTTTATTGTTTTTTCAACAAAATTTGCCTCTTACACCACAGAGGAGGGAACATAAATTCAGAAGGGATAAAGGAAGATTGAAGAGTGGAGAAATCAGAGAACAAATACATCATTACACTGAGGAAAGAAGTGTTAAAAAAAGTGAAGTCACTGGAGTGGAGTGTTTAAATACTGTGGGTGTACCTTGTGTACGTGTATAGTAAGTTTGTGTGTACAATAATAGAAAGATCATTCCAGTATGAGAAAATCATTGGTAAATTTGACAGTATTCAAAGGCAGATTGATTAGTAATTATATAGTCCTTAGAAAAGTCTTGTTTTTAAATACATTGAAGAAAGATAATTTACTTATCAGGCAGACTTGTGATTCTGTTGTAAGGTGCATGAAGGATGCGCAACGCTCTACAGTGCTGTAGAGGAGACAGGTCCCTGAGTCTGTTTGTAGCAGCATACAACTCCTGAAGGGAGAGTGTCACCTTCGAAGTCCCAATGTGGTCTTGATGGGTGTATATGGTCCCTTGCACTCCTTGCCCTTCTGCCAGGCCGGGCAGAACACTCAGCTGGTTTTTGCTCACATTTAACACTCTGAGTCTGTTTTAGAGGAAGGAACAATTACAAACTATAAGTGATTATTTCTTTGTAAATAATAAGTAATTCAGTTTGCTTACTTTTTTACAAAAGGAAATTCAATTTTATTCATGAAAATGCTATAGTAGGTATCCATTTAAAAATTCAATAATGACAGAGGAAAAATCACCTGTTCAACCAGGAAAAGAGATTAGAGGGTAGAGCAGGTATTTTGTTGCAGTGGAGGTACAGAACCTCCAAGGAACAACACTTTGGCTCCTCCACCACACTAGTAGACATGGTGTAGCTGCTGTTCCCATGGCTGTTCCAGGTTATCTTGTGTGGAATGTTGGTACAACAAGCATTCTTGCAAATAATGAGATCAGGCTGTGGCACTGGAAAGGCAGTGAGACAATTGTGATGGACAGAGAGTGTGTGGAGGCGTCTCAGGTGGCCAGAGGTGAGGAAGGCCGGGAGAGATGAGATCTGGTTGTGACTCACATCCACTAAAGTCACTTCTGTGCTTGACACCAACCATAGAGGGACAGCTTCGAGTTGGTTTCTTGATTAGATGAAAAAAAATGTATGTATTAAAAGTTCAGAGTCTCATTGGTACTACTATTATCAGTATTTTATGTTGCAGATAGCAGTTTTTCACACACACACACACACACACACACACACACACACACACACACACACACACACACACACACACACACACACACACACACACACATGGGCTAACACAAACAAACCAGGGTTGGGTCCAGGTACAGGCGACTGTACTTAAGTCTAAGTCCAAGTTCTTGGATATTTTTCAAGTACAAGTGCAGTCACTTTGCCATGTACTTAAGTACAAGTACATGTCATTGTACTTAAGTACAAGTATGCAAGGTGAAGGAGTGGAGAGTGGAGGGTGACAGGAAATAAACGCGTACTGGTTATGTCTAGACGGTATCTCACCTTGAAAGATTGAGTCTCACAAGCCTTCGGGGATCGTACCGAACCTCCAACGTCAACAAGCCTTCGGATGAGAACAATTCATAGTAGTACACGTGATATAAAAAAATACTACTTGCACTCATAATAACATAACTAATTATAAAAGGGAAACTAAGGACTGTTTGTGATGACTGAAAATTACTAAAATAGGATGGAAGGATATGATGATCATTGGTCAAAAAGACTGATACTACAAGCTTGATGACCAAAGTGGTAATTTTTACTTTTATTGGATTCCAGAGTGACTTATGAAAACAAACCAAAACATATATTCAAGTATTGGTTATATATTCTTGGATATTACATATCTTTATATGGATTAAGATAAATAATAAAATATACACCTATTGGTGGAGCCATTCTAAATTGACAATATCCCTTCCTTTACAGGCACAGATTGGAAAGAATCAGTGACCAGTAGTATACATCAATGTTATCTTTAATGGGTACAAGTCTAAACCACACAGCTTAATAAAAGTGTAAGGCTGGGGGGGACTAGATCACTGGATTGAAATACAACACATTCTGTTTATCAGAACCATCTTAAAAATTTCATTATCGAAATATATATCCACTATTCTGAATGATGCCACAATTGATTTTGAAATTTCAGAAAAAATGGTATTTTCCAAACTTATATACCAAGATCAATGATAAAATACCAAAAATTGTGAGAGCAAACACAGAAAAGTATCCACGTCCTACTACACAGGAATAATGTTCTTCCCTTACTAAACTTCAGCTTAGCTAAAGTGACATTCCATCGTCTTATACCAAGAGAATCATGTTATTTCTAAGTAGTTAAAATTTCTTCCAACTATCAATGCAATGAACAAATATTTTCCGTAAGAAAGGATAGACTGCTTATTGATACACATATTGACCGAAAGAGAAGAACACTTCATTAAAAAAGGAAAGAGAGGCAAGTACACTAACGATTGTTGGTAGCTGAGAGGTGGATGAG
>JAXIVD010008955.1:5000-16380 GCA_036785275.1 Cancer borealis | reverse complement strand
ACTCCTCCTCCTCCTCCTCCTCCTCCTCCTCCTCCTCCTCCTCCTCCTCCTCCTCCTCCTCCTCCTCCTCTTCCTCCTCTTCTTGTCCTCTTTTTCCTCTTTTTCTTATTAGTATTGTTATCATTTTCTTATTATTTAAAATTGCTCTTTTTGTTATTTATTTAATTTATTCCTCTCTCTCAACACACACACACACATACACACACACACACACACACACACACACACACACACACACACACACACACACACACACACACACACACACACACACGCATAACAAGGCAGTAAAGGATGCATTGAAAGGATCATCACAATCAGTCTTGCCTCGTGATAGCCTCTCCTTCCTCCTCGGTGGTCGTCTCGAAGATCTCTTAGGCTTGTCGACCCCTGCGATGCGCGCCTTTTTTTTAACACCTTCCTCTTTACCGCCCGAGCAAAGCGTTACAAAGCAGCAGAGGAGGAGGAGGAAAATGTTGAAGAATGAATACGTGTGAAGATAGAGAATTAGAAGAAGAAGAAGAAGAAGAAGAAGAAGAAGAAGAAGAAGAAGAGTAACCTACCTTGGTCGTTATGTAGGTGAAGGAAAAATCTAAATGTGTAGTGAATTGCAAGCATGAAATATAAAAAAAGAAGTGAACACACACACACACACACACACACACACACACACACACACACACAACACACACACACACATACACACACATACACACATACACACACATTTGCATTCAATAGCCACATCCTGACCTTTCCAAGTGACTCACCTCATAACGCCGAAGCCTTTCACACCTTCCTTCCCTCCTCCTCACCCGTCCCTCATTCCTCCTCTTCTATCCTCATCCCATAATCTCGCCCAGGCATCCAGTTACTTACTTTCCCTTTTCCTTGATCCTCATTATCCTTTATCTCCTCCTCGTTAGCTTTATATATATTTTATCTTACTCTTTATTCTTATTATTATTGTGATGATTAAGATTAAGGGAAATGACACGAAGGTATGATGGTACAATTTTTTATTTGTTTTTTTTTGGTGTTTTATAACTACGGTGAATTGCGAGTGTTGAGTTTTCTTATTATTTTCACTAAGATACTCCTGTGAGAGACTTGCAAGGTGATAATACAACAGTTATTATTTTTTCTACCATGAAGTGTTTTCCTCTTTCTGTTTGTCTGTTTGTATGTATGTCTGTCTGTCTGTCTGTCTCTACCTGTGTGTGGTGTTGGCAGTCTGTCAGTCTGTCTGTCTCATTCTGTTTCTCTGTTTGTTTGTTTGCATGTGTTTATGTCCTAGTTTCAGTCAGTCAGTTAATCAGTGAGTTAGTGATTGAGTCAATCAGCCAGTTAGTCAGTGAGTGAGTGAGTTGAGTTAGTCAGTCAGTGAGTCAATCAGTCAGTTACTCAGTCATTCAATCAGTCAGTCAGTGAATCAATCAATCTTTATATCTATCAATCTAAGTCAGTCAGTCAGTCAGTGTGTTTTGTCTGTCTAGCTATCTATTTATGTGTTTAGTCTGTGTTTGTCTCTTTCAGTCAGTCAGTCAGTCAGGTAATCAGTCACTCGGTAAATTGTACTTGTTTGTGTGTTTGTCTGTCTCGTTTTCCTTCTTTCCAGCTGTGTGTCTGTCCTGTCATGTTAGTGTGTTTGTCTGTATGTCTGTCTGCGTCTCTCTCTCTCTCTCTCTCTCTCTCTCTCTCTCTCTCTCTCTCTCTCTCTCTCTCTCTCTCTCTCTCTCTCTCTCTCTCTCTGTGTCTTTCATGTTTTTTGTCTTTTAACGTTAATCTTGATGCTCTCCTTTTATCTGTCTGTCTGTCTGTCTATCTGTCTGTCTGTCTGTCTCATCTGTTTTATTTGTCTTTTTTCCCTTTCTATCTTATTTAACTTATTGTATGATGGTCTATATCCTTCTGTCCGTCCGTCTGTCTATCTGTCTTTCACTGTTTGTCTGTCAGTCTTAGTAGGTGTTTATGGCAGATTTTTTTGGGTATGTCTTTTAACGCTTATCTTAAATTTTTCATATCATTCTGCTTCTGTTTGTCTGTCTCTGTTTTTTTCAGTCTCATTCTCTGTCCTTCACGTCTCTCAGTGTCTGTTCATCTCACGTCTAACTTAAGAAAACCATCACCAACTTTTATCATTGAAAACAAAACAGGGAATTACTACAAAGCCTTATTTCTAGTCACCAAATTCTAATTCATGTCTTATTCTATTTTCAATCAATTATTTTTTTTTTTTTATAATTTTTCATACATTTTTATTTATTTTATTTATTTTTTTCACTTATCACAGAACGCTTTCACATCATTCACTCTTCATAGGTGTACTGCAGGTGGGATTGTTGTCCATTAATTATCTCTCTCTCTCTCTCTCTCTCTCTCTCTCTCTCTCTCTCTCTCTCTCTCTCTCTCTCTCTCTCTCTCTCTCTCTCTCTCTCTCTCTCTCTCTCTCTCTCTCTCAAAATTAAGAAAACACGTCACAATGGTCGTTGTTTTAAGGTCGTTGAGTCAAGGTGAAAGTCGTGGCATACTTCATCATCTCATTCTTGAAGTAGTCGTTGAGTCCCCAAGGTGTAAGGAGTCGTAGTGGTCATGGGAACTGTTACCTGACTCCTGACCCCTTGTAGTCTTGCTAAATCTTTGTCATAAGTTACTATGGTCAATTTGTGACTTTTCAATTATTTTTCACTCTTTCTTGGTTTATATTACGTGATTACACTTAGTCATTATCTAATATAAGTCATCGTACCTGTTGTTCATCCTATGTAATGTAAGTTCACAGGAGTCGTAAGTCACCTGTTCTTCTGTTTCCATTTAATTCAATTTCAAGTCAAGTTTCAGTTCAGTATTTAGTTACGATAAGTTATGGTGTCATGTATGAAGATGATTGGCTGGTATGGTAGTTATGTTGCCCGAAGTACATAGGTTTGAGTAGTTATGTGATGTCTTGCTGTTAGTCTTGATAGTGTAGTTACGTCTGGGATAGTAAAGTAATGGTCGTTGGTAGCAGTAGTAGTAAAAGTAGTAGTAGTAGTAGTAGTAATAGTCGTAGTCGTAGTAGATAGTTTGTAATGTTAGTTGTCTAGCTAATAGATAAAATCTTGTTAAACTGTCAGCAGTCTTTGGAGTCAGTCAAAAGTATCAGTAGAGTATATTAGTAGTAGTCAGCAGTAGTCAGTTGTTTTACCAGCTGTATCAGCATGAGTTATCAGCAGCTGTTTTACCAGCTGTATCAGTTACTATGAGTTGTTAGTATTATTCAGCTATGAGAAATTCAGTTAAGCTGTAGGAAATTCAGTTAAGTTGTCAATTGTTCAGTTTAGTTGTCAGGAGTTCAGTTAAGCTGTGAGATGTTCAGTTAAGCTGTATGAGGTTCAGTTAAGTTGTCAATTGTTCAGTTTAGTTGTCAGGAGTTCAGTTAAGCTGTGAGATGTTCAGTTAAGCTGTATGAGGTTCAGTTAAGTTGTCAATTGTTCAGTTTAGTTGTCAGGAGTTCAGTTAAGCTGTGAGATGTTCAGTTAAGCTGTATGAGGTTCAGTTAAGTTGTCAATTGTTCAGTTTAGTTGTCAGGAGTTCAGTTAAGCTGTGAGATGTTCAGTTAAGCTGTATGAGGTTCAGTTAAGTTGTCAATTGTTCAGTTTTGTTCTCAGGAGTTCAGTCTAGGTGTCAGAAGTTTAGTTCAATTTTCAGCAGCTCAGTTCAGCTGTCAGCAGTTCAGTTTAGTTGTCAGCGGTTAAGTTTAGTTATCAGCAGTTTAGTCAAATTGTCAGCAGTTCAGTCAAGTTGTCAATAGTTCAGTCTATTAGTCAGTATTTCAGTTCAATTGTCAGTAGTTCAGTTTTGTTGTCAGGAGTTCAGTTTAGTTGTCAGGAGTTCAGTTTAGTTGTCAGGAGTTCAGTTTAGTTGTCAGGAGTTCAGTTTAGTTGTCAACTGTTAAGTCTAGTGGTCAGCAGTTCAGTCAAGTTGTCAGTAGTTCAGTTCAGTTGTCAGAAGTTCAGTCAAATTGCCAGCAGTTCAATCAAGTTGTCAGCAGTTCAGTCAAGTTGTCAGCAGTTCAGTCAAGTTGTCAATAGTTCAATCTATTAGTCAGTATTTCAGTTCAGTTGTCAACAGTTCAGTCTAGTTGTCAGCAGTTCAATCAAGTTGTCAGCAGTTCAGTCTAGTTGTCAATAGTTCAGTCTAGTTGTCAGCAGTTCAGTCTAGTTGTCAACAGTTCAGTCTAGTTGTCAGCAGTTCAGTCAAGTTGTCAACAGTTCAGTCTAGTTGTCAGCAGTTCAGTCAAGTTGTCAGCAGTTCAGTCTAGTTGTCAGCAGTTCAGTCTAGTTGTCAGCAGTTCAGTCTAGTTGTCAACAGTTCAGTCTAGTTGTCAACAGTTCAGTCAAGTTGTCAGCAGTTCAGTCTAGTTGTCAGCAGTTCAGTCTAGTTGTCAACAGTTCAGTCTAGTTGTCAGCAGTTCAGTCAAGTTGTCAACAGTTCAGTCCAGTTGTCAGCAGTTCAGTCAAGTTGTCAACAGTTCAGTCTAGTTGTCAGCAGTTCAGTCAAGTTGTCAGCAGTTCAGTCTAGTTGTCAGCAGTTCAGTTTAGTTGTCAACAGTTCGGTCTAGTTGTCAGCAGTTCAGTCAAGTTGTCAGCAGTTCAGTCTAGTTGTCAGCAGTTCAGTTTAGTTGTCAGCAGTTCATTCTAGTTGTCAACAGTTCAGTCTAGTTGTCAGCAGTTCAGTCTAGTTGTCAGCAGTTCAGTCTAGTTGTCAGCAGTTCAGTCTAGTTATCAGCAGTTCAGTCTAGTTGTCAGCAGTTCAGTTTCGTTGTCAGCAGTTCAGTTCTGTTGTTAGCGGTTTAGTTATGTTGTCAGCAGTTCAGTTCTGTTGTCAGCAGTTCAGTTCTATTGTCAGCAGTTCAGTTCTGTTGTCAGCAGTTCAGTTATGTTGTCAACAGTTCAGTTCTGTTGTCAGCAGTTCAGTTCTATTGTCAGCAGTTCAGTTCTGTTGTCAGCGGTTCAGTTCAGTTGTCAGCAGTTCAGTTCTGTTGTCAGCGGTTCAGTTCTATTGTCAGCAGTTCAGTTCTGTTGTCAGCGGTTCAGTTCAGTTGTCAGCAGTTCAGTTATGTTGTCAGCGGTTCAGTTCTATTGTCAGCCGTTCAGTTCTGTTGTCAGCAGTTCAGTTCTGTTGTCAGCGGTTCAGTTCTATTGTCAGCAGTTCAGTTCTATTGTCAGCGGTTCAGTTCTGTTGTCAGCAGTTCAGTTCTGTTGTCAGCGGTTCAGTTCTGTTGTCAGCGGTTCACTTCTGTTGTCAGCAGTTCAGTTATGTTGTCAGCAGTTCAGTTCTGTTGTCAGCAGCTCAGTTCTGTTGTCAGCATATCAGTTTCGTTGTCAGCAGTTCAGTTCTGTTGTCAGCAGTTCAGTTCTGTTGTCAGCAGATCAGTTCTGTTGTCAGCAATTCAGTTCTGTTGTCAGCAAATCAGTTCTGTTGTCAGCAGTTCAATTCTGTTGTCAGCAGTTCAGTTCTGTTGTCAGTAGTTCAGTTATGTTGTCAGCAGTTCAGTTCTGTTGTCAGCAGTTCAGTTCTGTTGTCAGCAGTTCAGTTCTGTTGTCAGCAGTTCAGTTCTGTTGTCAGCAGGTCAGTTTCATTGTCAGCAGTTCAGTTTCGTTATCAGCAAGTCGGGTTTGTTGTCAGTTATTCAGTCTAGCTGTCAGCAGTTCAGTTTAGTTGTCAGCAGATGAAATTTGTTGTTAGCTTTTCAATTTAGTTATCAGCAGTTCAGTTTCGTCGGCAGCAGTTCAGTATTGTATTCAGTACTTCAGTTAAGGTGTCAACTCTTCAGTTTAATTGTCAACCATTCAGTTTAGTTGTCAGCAGTTGAGTGTAGTTGTCAGTAGTTGGATGTAATTGTCATCAGTGTAGTTCAGTTGTAATCAGTTCAGTTTAGTACTAATGTCATCAGTTTAGTTTTGTTATCAGTTAAAATGTCAGGAGTCCAGTATAATTGTAAGTTCATTTATTGTTATCTGTCATCAGTTTAGTTTAGTTGTCAGCAGTTAAATTGTCATGAACAATTGTGAAAAATATACCAGTTATTTCTATGTGCAGTCAGATTGTAGACAGTCAGCAGTATATCCGTCAGGAGCACTCTTATCGATACGTCAATCATCAGCAATTGTCAGTAGTCAGAAGCCGTCAGTAATTTATGTTTCAGTAAGTGAGGGAAAAGTAATTAGTTTATTTTAGTTTCATCAATCTTTTGCAAGTGTCAGCAGTCGTTAGTGATCAGTTTTGAACAGTTTAGTCGTCAGCAGTTGTTGACTTAAATTAGCAGTTAAATAATTAGTAGTCTCGTCATCAGTAACTGCCATGAGTCAAGTCAGCAATTAGGTTGTCAGTAGTTTGTTTATCAGCAATTAGCAATAGTTGAGTCAGCAGAATTGTCATTAATTGTGTTATATACATTCACTTAGCAGGTAGCAGCCAGAACAACAGTTATTTAGTAGTTCAGTTAAGCAGTTCGGTAGTTTAGTTATTAAAATCACTTAGTTTGAACAGTTACCAAAACAACACGAAGGAGTGATTTATCAGCAGAAAGGCAGCGAGTCAGCAGTAAGACATTAACAATACTATTAGTTATGTCAGCAGGAGGGTGTAAGCAGCAGGTTGGGTTTCAGCAGTGTGGTGTCAGCAGTTGGTTGTCAGTAGTAAAATGTCTATGTATGTCCTGCTGCAATGATGTAGATAAAATTGAACATCTTTTTCCTCTAACTACTTGCTCTTAAAGTCACTCATGAATCCTAAGCTAAATTTGTAACATCACTTTTTATATCCAAATAGTACGACCCACTAACACTATTAACTGTAGTCTTATATTTGTCTTATCTTATTTCATCTCCAATCTTATTCCTGTAAAATGTCTTATCTACTATCGAGTCTTTTCATGAGGTCATTCGTATCTAATTGGCAGTGAAGGTAATTTCTCGTCGTCGTTTTCGTCGTCGTCGTCGTCGCTGTATGTCCATCGCTGCTTTGTCAGGTGTGTCGTAGCGTCATCGGGGAGAGAGGCAGGATAGGAGGGAGGGAGGCAGGAAGGAGGGTATGGTCGTGGGCTAGGAAGAAGTGTAAGTCAGTTAACATATGAATTTATTGCCTCAAGGGAAGGGTACAGTCCGTCGCTGCTCAGTGGGTAAGCAGGGGGAGGAGGGGGGAGTCCAGGCCTGCTGACTCACCCCTCCTTCCCCCCATCACCACCACACACCATCACCATCACCTCACCACCACCAGGAGGAATCACCACACATCGCCCACCACATGTTTCATTACCGAGCACCTGAAGCCAGCAGGGCAGGGCACGTGAAAACCAGGTGTTACGGGCTACCCACAGGTTAACTAGCACCTGGGGAGGGGGGGCTCGTGGGTTTTGGGTCCTGGTGGTGGTGGGGTGTGGAAGGGGTGGAGGGGTAGTCAATAGTCGTCAGCAGCAGGTCTTGTAGTCGTCAGCCTTTGAGACTTCGTAAATACATATATTGCCTTTAAACATTATATATACTCGTATTTATTGATTTTTTTTTTTTTTTTTTTTCTGTTCCTGTTTTGGCCCGCCAGCGGGAACGATTATGCTCAAACTTAACACGTAACAAATAAATAAATAATGAAAATGTGTGTGTGTGTGTGTGTGTGTGTGTGTGTGTGTGTGTGTGTGTGTGTGTGTGTGTGTGTGTGTGTGTGTGTGTGTGTGTGTGCGTGTGTGTTTGTCTGTGTGTGTTGCTACAGATGTGTGGGAATCAGAGGGGTGGTGAGTCAGGTACTGGGGTGGGGTGAGGGCCAAGGGGGGTGGAGGGGCAGCAACATTTTAAGGTGAGAAGGTGTGGGGGGGGGTAAGAGTGCCACAGGTAGTAACCGGAGACTGAATCTGTCACTCGCTCGAAAACAACGTTAAAACATAACTTGTATTGATTTAAATACTCGTGAACTTTCTTATAAGCAGCAAGATCCAAAATAAAATCGTATTAGAAAGGAGCAAATCATGTAAAAATTCATGATTGAATATGGGAATCAACAATTTTTCCATTACTTTTAAATATCTATAAAATTCCGTACCTTGAAGATAATTTCCAAGCATTGAATTGATTGACTTTGGCGGGTGAGAGATGACAGCCTCCGAGGGGATGGGATGCAACACATTTTTGGTATCACTATGGAGCGTGATGATGGCCAAGCAGTGTATTAACATGACCTTTACAGCCTACTACTGACCCTGCCGTGTGTGTCAGCTGGCCCTCAACCCCCTATAGTCAGCACAAGTCACACCAGGTCAGCTTCAGGTCAGCTTAAGGGTTGAGGGTCAGTGGAGAGCGACACGGACAGGGCGGGAGGGGACAGGGTTGGGAAAGGCCTTTGAAGTGTTTCGTAAATAGTAACCTAAAGTTGTGGTTTACTTCTTGAATACACTGTTCAAAGGAAGCTAAATCTATGCTTAAATATGTTTTCGATATACATATATATATAGTGTAAATAAGTTGATAAATACTCGTAAGAAAACTGCCCTGTAAGTATGTGCATGTGATTGATCTTCATTCTCTCTATCACACGTGCTTTCATATATCTATCGCTCTTCTTATTTACGTTTGCATCTCCATCACCTCAATGCCTCTAATCTTATAGAAGAGTCCCTTGCGACGCCCAGGTTTAAGCGTCAAAGCAAATAAAGAATAAATAACAAACTGTATAATGCTATTGTGTAGTGAGCGTCCGTGTGTCAGTCTCTCTTTGTGCCGTCAGTAGTGTAAGGTTCTAAGGGTGTGTTGGGTAGTGGATGTACTCCCGGCTGCGTCTCCGTCAGTCGCTGGGTCTTTGAGTCAGTCAGTACGGAGAACACAACCAGGCAGCCACTCGCCACCGCCACTACATACAGGTTGCGTCGTCAAGAGCTCTGAGCAATCACTACAACATTCAAAACTGTCCGAAAAAAATTATAGTACACCTTTAAGTGACGTTTAGACGTTTGAATGTTCCACAAGAGGCTTAGAACGCCTGCATAATATGAAAAAAACGCCTTTGAACGTCTTGAGAGAACGTTTGGATACATTTATATAGGGTTAGAACGCTTTCTTACCACGCCCACAATATTCTCACGAACTCTATAAGCAGTTAGACCACCTATGAATACATACTACATTTAGATATCACTATCCCCCACGCCGGGAACGCTCTAAGAATACCTGTCCAGGGCGCACCTTAAGAGCCCTCAGAGCGCCCTCATAACACTGGGGCGACTTCTGGCAGACGTCTTAGATTTGGTTGCACTCGTTGAACACCGCCTTGCAGCTCTCTCCGATGCGGCCCCTCCTGCCAGCGTCGTTGAAGATCTCGAAGGGTGTGTAGGTGGAGCGCTCCAGCAGGTAGCTCATACCGTACCTGGAAAGTGCAACAGGTGTGAGGCATAGTCAGGTGTAAGCATAGACTTGATCTCCTCTGTTCTTACCAATTTTTTTTTCTCGTATTTCACCCTCCTATCTTTATCCTTTTCTCCATTCCCTCTCTCCCGTCTTCCCTATCATGCTTCTTTTCCCCTTATACTCACGTTCCGATCTGGCAGAAGAGGTAGCCGGTGTCACCAGTGCCGAGGACGCAGTCAGTGTTGGCCTCGCAAAGGTACTTCTGCATGCAAATATCGTCAGCGGTCTCGTAGGTCTTGATGTAGGTCTGTAGGGAAAAGGGAAAGAAAATGAACGTAAATCGAGTGGTGACTAAATTGACCTTAACTCTTCTCATATTCTTACAACGTGACATCCCTTAACCTTTGACTGACTGACCTTAAGCATGGTGGTAGCAGCAACGGCGGCATCGGCAACAGGGTCAGAGGAGCCAAGACTGCGAGCCTCGAAGGAGCGCTGGGAGAAGCTGGTGCGGAGAGCGTCGAGGAGGGTGACAACAAGACCGAAGAGCTAGATTTTGGCGGGAAAGAAAGAGAAGCGTTACAAGTGGATGTAGGTGAAGAGACTATGATTTAAAGGCGTATAAAGATAACTAAAAGAAAATACAGGTTATATACAAGCTCATTAAACATAAAGAGCTTCGTTGAATACTGTAGATGAATTATGGAATGAATATAAGAAAAAAATCTATCGTAGTTAAAGAAAATTATTATGATGGGAGACTAAAGGAGAAAACAGTGTCCTCAGTTACCTCAGAAGCTTGCTTGGCCATCACTCCCACCTCCTGAGGATTGTTGGAGCCGGTCAGGTATGAAATCACGGCTGTCAGAATGCCCTGCGAAGGATATTGAAGTTGTAGTGGTGGTTGCAGTAGTAGTAGTAGTAGTAGTAGTAGTAGTAGTAGTAGTAGTAGTAGTAGTAGTAGTAGTAGTATAAAAATTTGTTTTGATATTAAATGGAAAATTATGATATTGAAGAGATAGTAGTGAATAGAAAAAATCTGAAACTCGTTTGAACGTTAAAAAAAATGACACGTAATAATAAGTACTGACACGTACAATTTAACCTCCAATTAGTAACGCACTACACACACACACACACACACACACACACACACACACACACACACACACACACACACACACACACACACACACACACACACACACACACACACACATCTTTTCTCTTTAACTACATACATCCACTTTCTCTCTCTCTCTCTCTCTCTCTCTCTCTCTCTCTCTCTCTCTCTCTCTCTCTCTCTCTCTCTCTCTCTCTCTCTCTCTCTCTCTCTCTCTCTCTCACTCTCTCACCTCGACGGGAGAGCCGGAGTCCATCTTTTCAATAGCTGCATTGTCCCCTCCACCCAACACACTGAGGACGAGCTGAACACCCAGAGACACGAGCTTGGACCAGGAAAACTCACCAGTCTGTTAGGAAAAGGAGGAGAAGGAGGAAAAGTTTATATTAATGCTATCTGTATGTTTATTTATTCATACTAATTTGGGATGTAAAACCAAACCAAGATTAATAGAGATGATGTTGAGGCATTTGTACTCACGGTAAGCTGAGTGATGTAGTCCATCTTATCAGCAGCACCGTTGGGGCCAGACATAGGGCCACCGAAAATCACCTTCATGGCTACGTTAAAGATGTTACCCCACTGGAAGCCTCCGTCGTTAGGGATGTCCTGAAGGGGTAGAAAGGGTAGTGTGGGGAATGAGGAGAAGATGGTATGAATTAGGTACTCATTTTTACCCTTTTATGGTTATTTTTTAGTTAAGAATTATATTATTGGGATATATTTGTGTAGTGTTTAGTGTTCCTCTTCTATACGTGGCATAGCTGAGTATTACCTATTAATAGTATTCTTATGTTTCCTGTATGTATTCATTTGTCAATATTTAGTTGCGTTTCATCCATAATTTGTGTGGCTTGTAAACACCTAAGGGCTTAAACAC
>JAXIVD010008954.1:10000-16385 GCA_036785275.1 Cancer borealis | reverse complement strand
TTAAATAAGAAAATATCATGTAACCCACCCAAAAAATAGGGAACACGTACGTGAGACAAAAAATGAGACTGACATTTAGGATGGTTACAGCTAAGGCGGAACACTGTACAGAAAAAAAGAAGAAAAAAACTTGTTTGAGCCACCTGATGCGATGAGGGTAACAGGAAGTGTACAGTAAAAAAAAAAAAAAAAAAAACAATAGAACCAAAACGTGCTCAGAACAAACAATACAGTGGAACAAGCTGTATCATGCCTAGCTGAGTGGGGAGAAAACGATAGGAAGTGAAGTTGGGAGAGGTTGTATCGCCGAGCTGGTTGATCAGAGGCGTACCATTCTCGCCAAGAGTGGGCTGTATGATCTGAAGTGACTGTAATGAGTGTAGGTCATATGAACACATCTATTTGTTAATTTTACCTATTATTATATAGGCATTACCATAAAGAGTTAAGCAATGACAGTTGCTTATATTATATATTTATTTTATATACTATCACAATCTATTCAGGTGAGCTGAATTTGTCTGGCATGCTGGACCATCCCGCAAGTTATACGCAATAAACCTTAACGTGCAGACAAACGTTAAGGATACTTTTTTTTTATCCCAATGTAGTGTCACGTAAGATTTAAGGTGGTTTTGGTTTTGTAAGAAAACCATACGAATTCTTACGTGACGTTGTATTACACCGAAGAAAAACTTCTAATTGCAACATAATGGCATCATTAATCTTTGGAATTTGTTATGTTCAGTAAGTTATGCAGAGAAAAAACTCTCTTACTGATCTAAAATGTCAACATCAGTGATTTAAAGAAGGCTCTTGTGGTGGGCTTGTATTACAACACATGAAAAAAAGTTTATTTATTACTGAACACTCGTATGCATTTGTGATGGGGTTTAGTCAATGATACTCTGATGTACTGGGTACAGCTATTTTGCTGTAATATAAAAGGTAGCGTCACTTCAATCAGTCGACGGCAAAAAGGAGTCTTACGAGGTCGAGCCCGGATGGCAGACTTAGACTACTGAGACTAGTGTCCTGTCCGCATACCCGGAGGCGCGAAGACGCCTCCGGAAGATGCCAAGTAGGGAATTAATCACAAAGAGCTTACAAATAATGGGAAATACATTATAATCTAACCTTACACACTACCTATGTGATTACACGTATGGCGGGAAAGTAAAGCGGGGAGCGCGGGATAATAGCAGGGAGATCATACAAGGGCAAATGGGTAATGGTATCGATAATGGATAATAAGTAATGGGTAAATGAGAAATAACCTCACCATTAAGACGCTCGGCCACACTAACATTGTGCCCACACAATGACTCGCTGATCAAAGGGCAGAAAAAAAAAAAAATCTATTATATAATTGTGAAATTCTGTGTGTGTGTTTGTGTGTGTATGTGTGTGTGTGTGTGTGTGTGTGTGTGTGTGTGTGTGTGTGTGTGTGTGCGTGTGTGTATGTGTGTGTGTGTGTGTGTGTGTGTGTGTGTGTGTGTGTGTGTGTGTGTGTGTGTGTGTGTGTGTGTGTATTCACTGTATTCACTGTACAGTCTGCTGCTGGCCCCTCTCGAGACAGCCGGCCGTCCCCCTATGGAAAGAGCTCAGAGCTCATAGTGACCAATCTTTGGGTTGGACCGAGACCACTCACACACAACACACCGGGACAGTGAGGTCACAACTCCTCGACTTACATCCCGTACCTACTCACTGCTAGGTGAACAGGGGCTACACGTGGTAGGAGACTCGCCCAAATAATCTCCGTCCGCCCGGGGGATCGAACCCTGGCCCCCTCGGTTGTGAGCCGAGTGCGCTAACCACTACGCTAGCGGACCGTGTGTGTGTGTGTGTGTGTGTGTGTGTGTGTGTGTGTGTGTGTGTGTGTGTGTGTGTGTGTGTGTGTGTGTGTGTGTGTGATTTAGCACTAAAACCTATCTAAATGTGGTCGGATCGAGCTGAAATTTGGAGGGGGCACTCAGCGGGACCCCGTTTGTCTTCCACGGGTTTTTTTCTTCTTCTTTTTCTCCGGCAACGCCGGGTTTCTATCATGTTCATGGGCTACGCCTATCTAAATGTAGTCGGATCGAACTGAACCTTGGAGGGGGTGCTCAGTGGGACCCTCTTTGTGTTTTTTCCAGGCAACGCCGGATATTCTGGTTGTATTTAAATAACGATGGGTCACAAAAAGCAAAAACATGATAGGGGGAAGAAAAAAAATCATATGGATGAATTCTCCTCACTAAAGACATCTCTTTGCAAGGCTGCAAACAAGTTATACCTATGCTAAGATTAACAATAGTAATAGTAATAACTGTCTTAACCTAGAAACATACACACAATCTTATAAGGTAACAATCCCACTTGACAGTACCCTGTCGAGTCAGCAGACTCTAAGCAATGTACTTAATAATACATAATAATCTCACTCGACAGCTCCCTGTAGAGTCAGCAAAATTTCTTACGTCAAGCAAAAAAACTTGACGAGACAGTAGAATCCCTTAAGGAGGTGACAACGGGAAGATACCAAATAGGGTATCAATCACATAGATTTTACAAACAATGGGGAATACATTATAATCTAACCTTATACACTGCCGACGTGACCACGTATGGCGGGATAATAGGGCGGGAGATCATACAAGGGCAAATGGGTAATGTTATGGACAATGGGTAATAAGTAATGGGTAAATGAGGAATAACCTCACCATTTCACATTAGGTAATCTTGAAACAATTGCTCTGTTTACAGTTAACCCAAGTAAAGTTTGTTAATTATGTAAAAAATCATGATCTATGTAGTATGTTTCTGTGAGACAAAATACGATGAGGTTGACATGAACAATGTGAAGGTGAACATGGAAGATATTGGTTTTGACATTGTGTATAAGAACATACGTAAAATAAATAGATTCAAGTCTGGTGGTATCCTTATAACCGCCAAGAAGAATGCTAACTTCAAATGGAGATTAATACGAAACAACTACCAGTCTCTACTCTCAATCATGGTCGATGGGATAATTGTAAGTTTAGATAAGGACCTGGTTATCAGCAGTGTTAACATCCTTCTCTCACATTCATGATATAGCAAAGAACAACATTTTGATGAACTAGATGATTTTTTACTGACTTACACAAGCAATGGTTATACATATATACTGTGTGGTGATTTTAATGTTCATACTCTCACAATGCCTGATGTACCATATGTTGGTATGGATGGTGATGATCATATATCTGCTGATGTTTCCTACACAAGTCTTATTGACACTTTGCATAGCTCTGCGTAGAGTTGATAAGGATTTAACTCCAGGCAGAATGTCTTAAGGCAGAAAATTTGTGGAAGTTTGTAAAACAACCATAGACTACATCATACTTGACTGGACACTCGCGACAATCGCTGACAGACGATATTACATTTAAGCCCCATAGATTCCGCTGCTATGAGTGATGACAGATAATACTTCATATGTCAGTTCATATTCCACTTAGGACATTGCATTTCATGTCTTTACAATCAGTAATGATTGTTGAACCATGGCTGAACCTAAAAAATGATTTTACAACTTTTGCAAATAGGAAATTAACATAAAGATTACACGTTTGAGTGAAAAATCGTGTGGGAGTTGTATATAAAGCATATTGTTTATAGCAAAATTTTCTGGCAAATTCGCAATAATTTCTGAAATAAAACATCACATATTGTGAAATCACCATTCCTGAATATGATTTGATTGTGATCAAATGTCATATTATCGTTATATCGGCTTAGGAATTAATTTTTCACAACAATTCGTGGCGCGTAGCTGAGAAAACTCAGCTGAGTGTGTGACGGCGAGACGTCCGTTGGTCAGTCAGAGTCAGTCACCCACTGCCAGTGCTACGAGAAGGACGTACTACTGTAGCTACTAGCTGGACACCGGACTCGTTTTAGCAGTAAGTATGCAACATTTGGTTAATGTAATGTCTGATTTATAAGATTTTAGGAGCATTTCAGTACTAAATTCATATAAAACTCCCTGTAGAAATTGAACGTAGAACGGTTGATGAACGGTGGATGATGAAACTTTAGTAGCGGTCATTATTTGATCATGGCTACCATCACCACTGTTATATATTTAAAAATGACCGTGCGAATTTAACAAATAAATACATATCACGGTCATGGTCTAACCAAGTTAGTTAGACCATGATTGATCACGGTCACCTCAAGACCAATGGAATCCGTTAATTCAAAATTTGAATCTAGCTACCTACTCCTCATCCCACCCACCAGGCATCCCCCGCCACACACACACATGGGTAATAAAGTAGGATAGTTTGCAACTTTTCAATGTTGTTATATGTTAACTTGGTGCAGTCTAAGTATTTTCTGGTTGTCTTCATCCAGTTAAAGTATTCACATTTGATTCTTCTCATGATTTCCTTTAATAATTCATTTATGTTGTTTTCTTGCCTGGTAAATGTTGATGTTTTAGTGAAATATGGTTGGATGATTGATTTCAGATATAGGAATCTTCCCTCAATAATTCGGCTAGGTTCTGATATTGTAATAGGCATTTTAACGCATGGATATAGACCTAAGTAAGTTGAATAACCAAGACTGAATGCATGAATAACTATGAATAATAAGGTGAAAGGGCAGGATATGTGTCGGCACTTTCGTCGCCGCTAGCCGTAACGCTCCGTCGTAAATCGTCATGTTTAGTACACAACGATAAGGATTATTCTCTATTCAGCTCGTTAGGTATAGACACCCATTGGTAGAAGAAAATGTACGTCATAGTTAGACAACCCTGTGATTGGTCACTTACTTCCGGTCGACGTCATAACTGTGTTAGTGACGTCGACACTATAGAGTTCCAAGGAAAAATCTCGTCAGTCAGACGAGAGAATACCATCAGCTTTCAAAGAGTTAAGACGTAGCCCTGTTACGGGAAAGACAGAAGTCGTGAACAAGGAGAAGCACAAGACAGTGACTCAGTGAAAGCGAGTGAAAGACAGAGTGTGAGTGAGAGAGTGAAATTACCGCGGTTGTATGTGAAGATTGTTATCACTCAGAGAAATATATTTTGTTAATAAAAGACAAAAAGGAAGACCCATCTTTATTCACCCACAGACAATTATTAAGATGATTTGACTTTATATTACACAAGAGTTACTGGGATCAATCAATAACATCCAAGTAACAATATGGTGGTCCCGCCGTCGTCGCCTCGCTCAGCTCGACATACATATTTGATGTTTAAATGCCATTATCTTACTGTGTGAGTGCTTACACACATGCATTAGTATTTTTTTTTACATTCTTCGAACGAATAGATGCTACAGACTAGTAGGTAATATAACTATAGGAATTAATCCATTAATTTATTAATTTAATTGTACTTCTGAATTATCTTTTTTTTTTCGGATGGTTATTTATTTTTATTTGTATAATTTTGTGTTCACTTGTAATGTGCTAATATTCACATTTTATTTCAGGTTTTTTGGTTGTGACAACCATAAGGACACATTCCTGCAGATCCTTGTTGGCTTGGCCAGGAAGTTTCCAGAGTTTGAGGTGGCACAGTGCTGTAATAGGCACAATGTAATCAAGAATCTCCCCGTCGTGGGCGGCAACCTTTTCAATGGTTTTGGCTCCAACTTGTGCAGGGACACAAACTCTGATGTTTACGCCAAGTTGCCATCCAAACGCCAGGCCACCGGCGACTGTGTGAGGGATACTAGAAGCCATGACCAAATGAAAAGGCAGAAGCTCCAGGGGCAGAAAAAATAGGTGATGGGGGAGATAATGACTGCGTCTTACAAGCCAGTGATTTGTGTCTCTCTTCAAGGGAGTTATACTTACTGCTACTGCAGACAGTGTTTTTTTCTGTGCAACAAAGATATTTCTCCCCCTGCAAGACAGTGACTTGTGCTTTTCTTAAAGGGAGTTATACTTACTGCTACTGCAGACAGTGTTTGTTTTTCGAGTGAACAGTTAAGTATGGTGTAGTATATGGTATTGCATATTAGTATGGACTACATTGGCTATGTATGTATGCGTTTTCAGTTTAAAATACCAATATTCCTGGAAATTATTGCAAATTAGGTGTTTTTATTGGTGTCGTAGGATTTAATAATTGTCGCCCACCGATGACGTATGTTGACTAATTTGTTTTTGTTGCTCATAAACATATTCTTCACATCACTCTGAGGTGTTTGCTTTTTGTTTGAGGTTTCTATGATGATTTTAAGTATTTTATTCAAATAAAACAAACAAAAAATCGCCTCAGCACCCATTTGCGAAAGACCCGATTTCGAGTGCACAGTCACGTATGGTGTATTCTATGATATTGCATATTAATATAGACTACATGGACTATGCATGTAAGTGTTTTCAGATT
>JAXIVD010008954.1:0-7500 GCA_036785275.1 Cancer borealis | reverse complement strand
ATATAGTTTTATTAAGTGTTTTACCAACATTATGTGATGGTTGACTAATTTTCAAATAATTTCTTCTTTATATTTGACTTGAATTTACTAAGTGAAGTTGAGGACTTTATATTATTCGGCAACATTGCTTGGCTCCTCTAACGGTTACACTCTGCTGAGCATGAGATGTTCTGCAAAGTGGAATGCTAAGGTCTTTAGGTTTTTTAGTCTCCATATCATGATGCAACAGATGAAACCCACAGTTAACAAAAAATACATTAATAGATTTAAAAACAAATAAACAGGTTTGCAATGAAATTATATCTGGTAATTTGAGTAAGAAATGTTCTTTAAAAAGGGGGTCTGTGTGGTCATACTTGGATTTGTTGAAAATAACTCTAAGTAACTTCTTTTGTGCAACAAAAAGATTATCAGTGTGTGTTTTGAAAGCTCCCCCCCAGATTGCTGAGCAATAAAAAAAAAATGTGGATACGCCAATGACATAAATATGTTTAAGACAGTCATTAGTGATAAAATTTCTGATTTTGTAGAGTACACCTGTTAGCCTGGACATTTTTTAACAAACTTCTAGTATTTGTAGTTTCCATATCAGTTTTTTATCTATAAGTACACCTAGAAAATTTACTTCATTACTTTGTTTCAATGTGACATTATTTATTGCAATACTAATATGAGCTGGGTTTGTCATGAGAGGGTGCGATACCATATAGTGTGTTTTAGAAGTATTCAAAGTTAATTTGTTGCTTTTGATCCACTTTGTTATGTTTTTGAGCTCGCTGTTCAGAATTGATTCTAGTTCGGTTATGTCTTTTCCCTGAATAAAAATAGTAGTATCATCAGCGTATAATAGAAATTTAACTTTATCACTGCAACGGATAATGTCATTTATGTATATTAGGAACAGAATTGGACCTAAAATAGATCCCTGTGGGACCCCACAAGCAACATGCATAAGTTCAGGGGAAAAATTATTATAGACTGTATATTGCTTTCTGTTACTTAGGTAACTTTTCAACCAATCATGTGCTTTGCCCCGAATTCCGTAGTTTGACAACTTCTGTAATAATATGTTGTGAGGAATGGTATCAAAAGCTTTACTTAGATCACAAAACACTGTCACCTGGAAGGCCTTATCATCTATTGCATCACACATATTTTGACATAGTTGGTCTATAGCGAGCTCAGTGGAGAACTTTGGTCTGAAACCAAACTGACAGTCAGTAATTAATGAAAATTCAGTTAAATAACTCATAAGCCTTGACATCATACTTTTCTCGAATATTTTACTCATGCTTGGAAGAATTGAGACTGGTCTGTAGTTCGTATGAATTGATTTCTCACCTTTTTTGTGTATGGGTATAACTTTAGCTATCTGCAGTTTTTCAGGAAAGCATCCTTCTTTAAAGGACCTATTTATTATATATTCCAAAAATGGGGAAATAACTTCAGAGCAGTTTTGTATGATTTTGATAATAATGTCGTCATAGCCAGGTGATGATGTTTTAAGGTTGTATATCACGTCCTTAATTTCTTCTATAGTAGTGGGTCGTAAATAAAAAGAAAACGATATCGGTTCAGGTAAGAATTTCATATATGACACATTGGGTGGCTCTGCATTCTCTGATAAGTTATTGGCAATGCTACAAAAGTATTTATTGAAATTTACAGCAATATCTTGGTTATCAAAATAAATGTTATCCTCAAAAGTCATGATGTATGATGGTAGATTAGATCTCCTTTTCCCCATTAAGTTATTAATTATGTCCCAAGTCTTTTTGGTGTTACTTGAATTATCTTATAATTTTGACTTAATATAATTCTCCCTGGCTGTTTTTATTACTGATGTCAGCGTATTCCTATAGTGTTTAAAGGTTTTTTCATAAGTTAATGGCCACCTACTATATAATTTTTGTAATTTGTTCCGATGCCTAATCGATTTTTGAATCGCTGTACTTGTGTACGGTTTGCCAACATGTTTTTCTTTAATTGTGAATTGCTTCAATGGAAAATGTTGGTCATAAATCTTATGGAATTTACTCATGTACAAGTTAAAACTTTCATTGATTCCAGTAACACAATCTAGATTCCACTCGTAATTTTGTAAGTCAGTTTTGAATGAGTCAATAAAATTGTCATTAAATATACGTCGGGATATTGTCACACGGGTATCAACATAATCACTGGTGGAGGTGAATATACTGAAAATGGGAAAATGGTCACTGATCGAAGTGTACCATATACCACTTGTTTGATAATTTTTAGAATCATTAGTCCAAATATGATCAATAATTGAAGGTGATTTGTAAGTGACTCTCGTTGGTTTATTAATGACGGGGAAGAATAAATAAGAAGAAAACAAGTCTACAAAATTCCTAATATTACTTTCATGGATTTTAAGCAAGTCTAAGTTGAAGTCACCCATTATGTAGCATTGATGTTTATGTGTGGATACCAATTCCAGTATATTCTCCAGAGACAAAAGAAAATCTTTACCATCTGTATTAGGTGGTCTATATATAACTCCAACAATGCACTTGACTGGTTTGATAATTTCTAAAAATATATACTGAATATGAGGTAGCTGTAAGTACAAATTTTTTATAAGTCTGCTCTGAAAACTCTTGTGTAAGTAAATCGCCACTCCACCGCTTTGAGTTGATTTGTTGTTGAAATATGGCAAGTAATTTTCCAGATTATACAGAGTGCAGATGTTGTCGTTTAAGCGTGTTTCAACTAGACTTATAACATGAAATTCGACACAAGAAGGGACCAAACAACAGTCATGGAGAGAGTCTAAATGAAGAGGAACACTGCTTATATTGTGGCATAGTATCTTAAAACTGTTTCCAGCAAATTCAAGTTTAATATTAGAATCACAGAACTGATAATTACATTTCGGTACAGGAAATTCTTGTTCAATTAAATGAAAATTTGTAATGTTTCTAGCATTAAAGTGGACATTTGCGTCATACACTAGATTTTCAATTACCTTCAAGGGGAACTGATGATCTATGTTTGTATTATGATTAGCATCATAATAGTTGTATTTGTGTATGATATTCAAACTGTACAATTATTATAATGTTGGCAATTTTGAATGTTAAAGGTGGAGACGTGCACCCCTGTGATTGGTTAAATTGATGCACAAGTATGGGTTGTGTTATAGTGAAGTATTTGATATTAGGAGGTGTTATAGAGTGATTGTAGATTGTAATAAGGTGGAAATTGGAATAAATATTAAATTAATAAATTGTGTACCCATGATGTAGAATTTATTAAGGAGTACAGAGAAAATCACATTTGGTATCCGTTGGGCAACACGGATATATGCTGCGCACTAGGATAGACTTTTGGCAGGAGAGAGCTGTATACAGTCAAACAACACACAGCAGCCATTTTGATGTGAAGGAGAGAGTCATGAGCCCAATAATTGTAAGTACATAGTCAACTTGGAGGTTTATTATGTATAAATGATCACCAGTGCTTGTATATATTTGTGAGAGCTGTATCAAGTGTGTGTTATTGATATAGAAACCTGTTGATGGGAATTTTAATAAGGAAAATGGTATTGAATAAGTATAAATTTTGCAGTATGAGAGATAGAGGGAATACTGTACGAAATCGGCTGCAGAGTTTGCCATGGCTGGGAATGGGCGGTCATATTGTAAGTTACTTGATCATTTATTTTTATTTACCAGTGATATATTAAATATAAGATAATTTGAAATTAATAATGTATGTGTACTGTACAATTTTTCTTTCATGAGATACTTGTGTGTGGCATTTGAATGACTGTTCATAGGGAATGAAAAGGTTATTTATTTTGGTGTTGCATTTCAGGCTGAATTAATTAATAAAGATACAGCAAGGCAGCCCCAACCCCTTCATTATCCTGCAATACAATGTTGACCAAAGTTAATAATTCTATATCACTGAGATTTGCGAAAGGAAAATACGAATTATCAGTAGACATTGTTAAATATGAGAGAACTATAAACTAGCTAGAAATTACAGTACCGTACAACACATTATTTCCGCGTCCTTGTGATCCGCTGCCCCTTCGAGCCCTTCCCGCCGCTCTGGGAAGACGAGGTCGACGACATGTTACCCCCACAGGCACCTACGTCAGCAGGAGGATCAGCGACGGCTCCACCACCACCAGTAGCAGTAGCAGAAGCAGAAGGATTTACGCCAGGATCATGGAAGACCCCAGCAGGCTGACCGCTGGACGGGACAAGAGGGACAGCAGCAGCGGCTGGGGCTCCACTCTCGCCGCTTTCACCGAATCCCGCGGGTGAGGTCCTGCGCCTGCCTCGCTCAATGCCTCGGTCTCGACTGTGTGGTTCAGTAGTTCGATCCGAAGCAGGTTTCTCCTTGATAATTAACTTCGTATGTCGAAAATACGCGATCTTGCCCTCACTTCTGGCCTGCTTAAGTGCAGGAAGTTGTGATTTGCGAATAGTATGAGAGGCAGGGCAGAGGTCTTCATTTACAAATATTCTCGTCCCCTTCAACTTGCGAACATTCTTCAGTACAGCTTCTCTGTCGCAGAACCGAGCGAAACAAGCCACAATAGGGCGGGGACGGAGGTCTCCCCCGCGCCCCACCCTGTGGGCCCGCTCTAACTGGATGTTGGGCAGTTGAAGCTTTTTCCTCGAGCAACTTCGACACAATGGTAGCCGATTGTTCCCAGGTTTCTCCAGCTCGACTCTCCTCAATACCACTGATTTGAAGAATATTACGGCGATTGTAGTCCTCTTGATAGTTGCATCTTTCATACAAATCTTTAACATGAACTTCACTTGCCTTCAATTTGTCATTCAGGTCTTCTATAGTCTGGTTTTTTTTCTCCAAGTCGTGTTGCTGTTGGTTCACTTTGAGGGTCAGGTCTTGAACATCCTGCTGAGTGAACTCCAGGCTGCGGGTTAACTCAGAAACAGTTGATTGCAGTGCTTGTACTTTGTCCTCCATTTGGTTCATGAATATCTCTAAGGCACCACGATAAGCTTGTCCCTGAGAGGCAAGCACAGTCTTCAAAACAGCAGGGTCCATCGTGAAAGGTTGGATGAATGCAGAGCGAATATCAGGCACGTCTGTTCACCGAGACAGCTCAAAAGAGAGAGAGAGAGAGAGAGAGAGAGAGAGAGAGAGAGAGAGAGAGAGAGAGAGAGAGAGAGAGAGAGAGAGAGAGAGAGAGAGAGAGAGAGAGAGAGAGAGCGAGCGAGCGAGCGAGCGAGCGAGCGAGCGAGCGAGGGAGGGAGGGAGGGAGGGAGGGAGAGAGAGAGAGAGAGAGAGAGAGAGAGAGAGAGAGAGAGAGAGAGAGAGAGAGAGAGAGAGAGAGAGAGAGAGAGAGAGAGAGAGAGAGAGAGAGAGAGAACAAAATAAGAGATAAATCGAGGAGGAAACGGAGGGAGGGAGGGAGGGAGGTTGCTAAGGGATTAAGGAATTAACACCTTGTGGCCTGGGTGTCCAGGAGGCGGTGGCGATTATAGTAAGTAGATCAAAGACAACCTTGCCACCAAACTAATTACGTGTGATACTGTTAGGTCTGATGGTGTGGAGGTCTTATACTATTATCTACTACAACTACTACTACTACTACTACTACTACTACTACTACTACTACTGTTACTACTACTACTACTACTACTAATAATAATAATAATAATAATAATAATATTACTAATACTTCTACTACGACTACTACTACAACTACTACTACTTCTATTACGACTACTACTACAACTACTACTACTTCTACTACTACTTTTACTACCACTACTATTACTACTACTATTACTATTACTACTATTACGACTACTACTACTATTACTATTACGACTAATACTACTCTCTGCTGCTGCTGCTGCTACTATTACTACTTCTAATACAATAACTACTACTACTACTACTACTACTACTACTGTTACTACTACCACAACTACTTCTACTACTTTTACTACTTTTACTATAATTGCTATTACTACTATCTGGGTGCTGCTGCTACTACTACTACTGCTACTATTATTACTACGACTACTACTACTACTACTACTACTACTACTACTACTACTACTACTACTACTACTACTACTACTACTACTACTACTACTACTACTACTACTACTACATTTAAAGATACCTCAACCCTTTTTATTTGCATGGGCTCCACAAATTGGAGGTTATTAGCCCCAATTCTGGTCGCTAATGGCTGTGGCATCCAAACATAATATTCTAACCCTAACCATATCCATCTACCCCTATATTTACATCCTTATTTAATCCCCTAACCTACCCACCCGTATTCTACTCTCTACCACTGTGGCTTCGCAATCAAGGCCACTTATGTCCGTGGTGGAGGGAGTGGCGTGCCTGGTACCCCGGAAACACAGGAGGGAAGACCTGAGAAAGGAGAATGAGGGGCGGCATCTCATCCAGGCGACAACATGGCTCCTTGGCTGGTGCTTCTTTTCTGCCATCAAATCAGCTAGTCTTGAGTAGAAGCACTTAGCCTTGGAGCCCATCCCGCCAGACGTGGTGAAGACCAGAGGCGTGAAGGTGCCGTGGTCGACGTGTTGAATCCTTTCGCCATAGGTTCTCGTCTTCTCCTGCTCATTCTTACGGTGGGCAGCCTCCAGAAAGAGCTCGCGGTGACATGTTGCCGTCGGGTCGAAGATCCGGACGTCGAAGAAGGCTCTCTGCCCCCTCGTCCAAAACCCCCGAGCACTGACGTCAACTCGAGCTTCATCGGCTGCGGTGGTGATGACGGTGGCGGTGATGGTGGAGGCGGCTGCGGCGGCGTTGGTGGCGACGGCGTTGGTGGCGGTGGTGGTGGAGGTGGTGACGGTGGTGGAGATGGCAGCGGGTCCTCACCCACCATTGCCATCTCCGCACCCCTCGCTTGTTGGAGATCCCCATCTTGCTGTAGCCGCTGGTCGCAATCTGACCTCTCCTCCCTCTCTCTTCCCTGGAGGTCACGTCCCGGGGGTTTTGGCACCCATCTCCCTTTCTACAATTTATACACTTTTTTGTTTTCTCTCGCACACTCACAGTTATAACATTTATGATCCCTTTTGGTACATATACAACATTTTGGTGTGGATGGATAGGACATTATCAAAGTAATGATATAATCTTAATGAAGCTACATGAAGAGAGAGAGAGAGAGAGAGAGAGAGAGAGAGAGAGAGAGAGAGAGAGAGAGAGAGAGAGAGAGAGAGAGAGAGAGAGAGAGAGAGAGAGAGAGAGAGAGAGAGAGAGAGAGAGAGAGAGAGAGAGAGAGAGAGAGAGAGAGAGAGGAGAGAGAGAGAGAGAGAGAGAGAGAGAGAGAGAGAGAGAGAGAGAGAGGAGAGGAGAGAGGAGAGGAGGAAGGGGAGAGGCTACTACTACTACTACTACTACTACTACTACTATTTACTACTATTAATATTATTACTACTAACTACTACTACTACTACTACTACTACTACTACTATACTACTACTACTTTATTACTACTAC
>JAXIVD010008953.1:10000-16386 GCA_036785275.1 Cancer borealis | reverse complement strand
CTTAGCCCAACATTCACCACCAACTTAAAATTCGTTGAGTGGTACAATGATGAGGCAGCTGTTAAAGGTAATAGAATATTGGGTCTTATCGAACGCTTCCCTCATCTAACCACACACCAGGTACACATTTCACTCTCTAGGTCTCACTCACTACAAATCATCATAAATCTTCATAAATCTAACGTTATACAGAAAGATATAAAACTCAAGCTCTGAAGATCGGTTTTACTCTTTCGCTATAGAACAAAAAGCGTTGCAGTGAGGAAAAGTTATTATGAAATGCTTCGTTATGTTATTGATATCCAGGTTTCATTACAGTATAAAATGTGCTCCGTTAAATTAAGTCAGAGTATGATAGTTATTGCTATATTTACAAGGCATACAGTGTGCCATCAGAATAATGTTAATATAGACAATTGTGGCAGTGTGAAAAAAATACGTGTGAAAAAAATACAGGAACTATACTTTAAAAAAATCACATTTACCCACTACCTGTCCAGTGCAGGTGTAGGCCATACCAGCTGTGTTGATGAATTTAAAGAGAGAGATAGAGAAAGAACCTTGATGGTATATATATAATCAGTGTAGTCTGTGATTCTATATATGCTTTCTCTCTCTCTCTCTCTCTCTCTCTCTCTCTCTCTCTCTCTCTCTCTCTCTCTCTCTCTCTCTCTCTCTCTCTCTCGCTCTCTTTCTCTCTCTCTCTCAATCAGTCAATCAATCTGTCCCTCACTCAGTACAATGTAAGATAATGAACATGGCGTCAAGTCAAAGGAATCGCAAGTTACAAACATAACTGCAGTCTGTAACATCGTGCATTATTACCAAGGTCAATGCACGAGCTAGCGATACAATTCATCAGGGTTTTCACAAAAGTAACCTTCCGCTCCCCTCCCGTCAGTAACCTCTCGTCTCCCCTCGTCTCCCTTCACCCTCCCCTCTCTCCTCCCCCAAAAGTTAGAGGCAGACAAAACACCGCTGTGCAAACTGAAATCAATTGGCAACTGTGACAATCTGTGTTTCACGTTTCAGCTATTGGCTCGCTAACCTGGAATTTTTTTCTCCTCTCTCTCTCTCTCTCTCTCTCTCTCTCTCTCTCTCTCTCTCTCTCTCTCTCTCTCTATCTCTATCTCTATCTCTATCTCTCTCTCTCTCTCTCTCTCTCTCTCTCTCTCTCTCTCTCTCTCTCTCTCTCTCTCTCTCTCTCTCTCTCTCTCTCTCTCTCTCCGTGGCACAGTAAAATCTCGTAACTTTAATTAATCAGCTACGACACGACTCAAATCTGGGACTGAACTTCAAAAAAATCTTAATTAATTACTTTGATAAGTACGCGTTTCTTTCCTTCCTCATTATGGTTTTTAATTTTTGCTGTCAACTTTCCCTCGTCTTTGGAGATGACTCATCGACCTTCATTTTACGTAATATAGAGCGTGGGGAATGTTATGTGCCTGGTGATATTCTCTCTCTCTCTCTCTCTCTCTCTCTCTCTCTCTCTCTCTCTCTCTCTCTCTCTCTCTCTCTCTCTCTCTCTCTCTCTCTCTCTCTCTCTCTCTCTCTCTCTCTCTCCTACTCCGATATCCCATGAAAAACAAGCCAGTATTAATGAGAGGAGTGAGAGTGGGGTAGCGGCAAACCATATTAAATCAAGCACAATCTTGCTAACTCATGCAGCCTCATTTGTTTATCCTGCAAATTAATAGTACTACCTCTTGCAGACAGCGCGTCAAACCTAAAAACAGATTATTTGTATGAGGCTTCCCTTACCTCCTCATACACACACACACACACACAGACACACACACACACACACACACACACACACACACACACACACACACATACTCTCTCTCTCTCTCTCTCTCTCTCTCTCTCTCTCTCTCTCTCTCTCTCTCTCTCTCTCTCTCTCTCTCTCTCTCTCTCTTTCTCCCGCCCCCCCCTGCCTTCCCCACCTACCTCACCCCATTCCTAACCTGCTATATCCTCTTACGTCTCCGCAACTTGGGGGAATACGGGACGGAGGTATTTCCAGGTATTTAAGTTATATTCATTACGTATAGTTTCCCGTTAAGGAGGAAGTAAATATGTACCATTAGGAATAGAGTATAGTATGATGATAATAATGAGGATGATGATGATAGTGTATGTAATTCCAGCAGTATTTTGAGGTTTATGAAGTCGGGAATAGCAGCTTGCCGGTAAGACTTGCATGTTGAGGTATTATGGTGTTAGTCCTACGCTCCCTTGACATGATAGAGTTCTGTGAAGGTGATTTTGTATTCGTATCATCAGTTCTCCTCCTCTCAGCGCCATGCAATATCCTAAATGTCTTATATATAGCTAGCTTCTGTTGTTATTACTAGTGAAATTGTTTTAGCATGTTAGATTCATCGGAGAAGTTACTTTCTATTCGTGTCGTTAACTCGCCTCCTCTCAGCGCCCTTCAAGTTTCCAAATGTTCATTATAAAGTAAGATTCTGTTGTTATTATTAAGGAAATAGTTTTAATGAAGTTTCATGTTTCCTAACTTCTCTCAAGCGCCTCCCACCTCTTGGTATTCACAATTATACATGTTTGTTATATATTTATGAAACACAATTACATGATGAATTAATGACCAACTGACTGAGGATTACAAACACGGCGCCGCACCATCAAGGTCACGTGACGATAAACTTGGGAGAAGACGACCTTGTTTTCCAGTGTCAAAAGCGGCGTATCAGGCTCCCTTCAAATATATGAATTTCTTATACACTATTATCACATAACCTTCATAGAGCGATAAAAAGTGGCCATTTTATTACAAGTAAACGTATATCCAACCTCTGTACCTGACCCCACGCGTGTAAATAGAAACAAAATCCTAAAATTACAATGAGTATGACCTTGGAGGCTCACCTGCATATGTACCTGTGTTTGCCATCCAATACTCACTAGTGTTTGCATTGGTCAAGGTCATGTTTCAAGGTCATTCGCAGATGTAACTTTCCAGGTGACGAATAAGTGCGAGTTACGAGTGACAATTACCTTCTAGACTCAATTCTCCTTCACGTGAATGCTCAAGATGAATTGTGGTTGTCTCATGCCTCGGTAAAGTTTGACCCAGTGTGTTAAAGTTGTAGTGTCGGTGGGAGTGGCGGCACTTTCTGGCCCTTGTGAGTTGGCAGAGGGCCAGCCAGGACCCGGGGATTAGGAGTGTGTATAGCCAGCCTCCCACGCTCGTTACGGCACCACGTGATTCATAAGTTACGTGCTGCACAAGCCTCCCTCCTGTCACCTCTCCTGCCCCTCCTTCTTCCTACTCAAGTATCCGTCTCCTCCTACTCTTCATCCTCCTTTTCCTTCTCAATACTCCTTTTCCCTTTTCTCATTAAGGAGCATGCTAGTCTAATCTTCATAAATCAATCAGGTTCCCTTCTCTTCTCCCCATCACTTTCCTCTTCCTCTTCTTCCTCTTCCGCCCACTCCTTCCCGTCCTCGTTTTTTTCTCGTTCTCCCCCTCCTCCTCCATTTCCTCCTTTTCCTCTGGTTACTTCACGTTCTCTTCTTTCTCTTTCCCTTGCCTTCCCTTCCCTTATATACGTTTCGGCTTTATCAGATCCTATATTTTCTTTAACGTCAAGATAAACCGTGTTAGGTTCTCATTTCAGTCGGATAAATCAATACTCAGCCTCGAATTAACCGACGGACAAAGTCTGGGTCACAACCTCACGTTTCCACACACCTTCCCTGCTACTGCTGCTGCTGCTGCTGCTGCCTCAAAATGTGAAGATTTTTGTGCTTAACAAAAGGAAAAAAAGAAAAAGGTAGCAATACCGGATGAGTGATACACTATTTTCGTCAAATTTGAGTATCATAACTTATATACCAAGGGAGAATATGAGGAAAGTTAATATTTAATTGCTACCAACTTTGCAAGTAAAAATTCAGAAGGATCTTTTTTCTTAAACTCTGCAAAAGTATAAGAAGCGCCACAAACGAGCCCCGTGACGAGGTGCGGCCTGGAGTAATGCACCCAACGTGAGCTGTCCTCTGCACCTGCCTCTTCTTTCCTCCCTCTCTTCCACCCACCTTGAGGGAAACAAAGACAGCCAGGTGTAGTGGCTCTCGCATCAGTACCACCACCACCACCACCACCGCCACCTACTCCTCCTTGCCAATAAAATGTCAGCAGTCACAAAGGGAACATTAACCCACGCGGAGATAACAGAGACAGGAGTGTCGTGCCAAGCGGAACTCATCTTTCTAATTAAATACAAAGTCTGTTTGATGTTGAGGCTTTTCCGTGTCTGCTTAAGATAATCGCTTAATAGATGGTGTATTTCATAATTTTATCTTCACCTACGTAGAAAACCACAATTATCATCACTATCCCTCCTCCTCTTTCTCTTCTTACTCCTCCTCCTGATATATCCAGCCTTTCCCTAAACGCTTCCTGGAGTCTAACACGCCGGCTTCCCCTTGCTGTGCGTGGCTCGTAGGTCCATAACACTCATCACGCTGCCTTGCCTCACCTCACCCTGCCTCCATTGGCTCTCCCAACCCAAGCAATCCACCACACGCTAAGAAGCAACTATAGGCTGCAAGCATGTCAAATAAGGTGCTTTATTATAACTATTTTTTTCTTCTTAAATCCAATATCGCAGTGTTGAAACGGTGGATGTTGTTGGTTGGTTGTCTAATTGACCTTATTGCACAAGGATCGAGTTCCGGCCAGTCATTCGTATCCACTTTTCCGGGAGTGGGAAGCAAATGAGTCTATAAATGAGTGTGTAAATGAATATAATCATCCATATAGACTTACATCACGGTATAAAAAGCAAGGTAGCAGAGGTATGGGTCACATTGCACATGCTCACCTGTAATCTCCCTTTATACACGTGTGGCAGTATTGACAAAAAAAAAAATTCCCCTGATTAGTAAGTCAAAACGATTTAAAGAAGCAATACTCAATCACTGAGTCATTAGAGGTCAATAAGCTTGTAAGTTAATTAATTACAACAGTAGCCTATATTTGTCCTTACTTCAAAACGAAAATAGTTAGGTGGAAGCGGGTGTGTCTCCGTACAAGTGTTTGATCTCCGGGGTGCCGGCGCGGCTGACCCATCCCCTTGAAGGATTACAGGCGTGTCCTCGTGGCCTTTGGTAGAAGGTCACCTGCGTGCACCGTTCGTCACCTTGATGTTATGTGATTATCCTAAGTTCTCCATTCAAATTACCATAGTGTTTGCTTCCCCAACAGCCCGAACATAAGTAATATTAACAACTTTGATTAAAGCACCATCAAGTATCACTACCACAACCCATAGTAGTGGCATTAGTACTAGCACTACTACAACTACTACTACTACTACTACTACTACTACTACTACTACTACTACTAGTAGTAGTAGTAGTAGCATTATTATTATTATTATTAGTAGTAGTAGTAGTAGTAGTGCTAGTAGTAGTAGTAGTAGTAGTAGTAGTAGTAGTAGTAGTAGTAGTAGTAGTAGTAGTAGTAGTAGTAGTAGTAGTAGTAGTAGTAGTAATAGTAGTAGAGTAGTTTTTACAGTAGTAGTTGTACTAGTAGTTGCACTAGTTCTACTACTACTACTACTACTACTACTACTACTACTACTACTACTACTACTACTACTACTACTACTACTACTACTACTACTACTACTACAAGATCTACTATTATTACTACTACTACTACTACTACTACTACCTACTACTGCTACTACTACTACTACTACTACTACTACTACTACTACTACTACTACTACTACTACTACTACCACTACCACTACCACTACCACTGCCACTACTACTACTACTACTACTACTACTACTACTACTACTACTACTACTACTACTACTACTACTACTACTACTACGTATAAGTAACACTAAAAGTATTACTATAGTACAGCCAACCCAGACTGAAGGTTACATACACGTCCCACAACATCAGAACATTACTGGAACAAACAGCAAGGCCCCCACGGCGGTGTGCTGCAGTGTTAGCCACGAGTACCGGCAGCAAATGTGGATGCGGCAACCACAGTCAGGGTTGTTCGTGTGCTGGTGCATTCCTGTCACTGGGGAATGGGGCAGTGAGATAGTGCTGATGGTTATGGAGGAGGTTTGTGTGGGCGAGGAAGTAAACAGGGAGGGAAGCTTCTCTCCTTTCTTCTCCAGGCAAACGTCACACTGACACACTTGCAGTTTCGTGGATCAAGTTCAGGTGTTTATGTTTGTCTACCTTTGTGCAATCAGCAGACCTTATGGGGGAAGGTGGGGCCGGGTATTACTCCAATATAATGCACGGTGAGGGTGGTGTGCGTCGCGTGGAGGCTGAGGCAGGCATGTGATACGTACGTTATGCCATGCCTGACTCACTC
>JAXIVD010008953.1:0-7500 GCA_036785275.1 Cancer borealis | reverse complement strand
TGATCTAACGTGACATATTCTCTTGTAAAAGCAATCTTAATTTATCAATGAACACAAAATACTTGAAATCTGGGGATGTTGCCATTATATTCATGACTTTTCTTCGTATATTCTGTAGTTGCTTCATGTCAAGGGAAAGCTTAGGAGTGAGTATCCAGACCCAAGTAAGGCAAAGATCTAAGGCCGGTCCTATGAACGTGATGGTCGTGTGTGCTCTAATAACGTGGTCAGGAAGCCTCTTGAAATACGTACATACATTCACGTCTATTGCCTACTGGCCGTGCTACTCCTGCTGGTTATTGGAGTCATATAATAAAGTGGGCTTGTAGGGGAGGAGGCAACTTTTTAAGACTCCCTCAGCAGATGACGAGCTAATCCGGAATGAGCCTTCGAGTACTTAGCTAACCACAAGGAAAAGGATGTAGTTACGTATATGCATGGATGAAGAGGGATGAATTCGTACGTGTTCTTAGGGTGATCTGTCCTGTCTATCTACATACTTATACATACATAAAATAATCAACCAATCACTCATTCTATTTGTCTATCTTTCTATCTATGTATATATCCACCAATCAATTTATCTAGCCATCTAGTTATCAATATGAATCTATGGATCTAGTCTTAAAGATTTACAGAAATTAGTTTTACTTCTTATCTATTCTTCTCATCGATATCCGAGTTCCTTCCCCGTTCCTAGTGGCTCTCCCTGGCGGACCCTCCGGAAAGGCGAGGCCCCACCCTTAAGATGGAGAAGATGTTTTCTCCTTCCTCCCCTAAGGCTTGGTGGTGGTGTGTCTCCGGAGGGAAGGTTCTGCGCAACCGCCTTCCTCGCCTTTTTTAGTGTTTGCTTCTGCTCCCTCATGAATGATTCTCCTGCACGTGAAGCACCAAAAGAAGCGTGACATGTTTATACAATCTGAATTATGTGTGATGAGATAATATTTTTCTTCGGCTGTGAAAACATTGCAATTAACGACAATATCTATATTCATCTGTATTTGTATGTCTATTCTATGTTAATCTTATCCCTCCTCCTCTATCTATCCGTTAGTCTGTCTATTTATTTATATAAACAACTTCTTAGAATAAAATAAAGGCCCAGGATGTTGCCAACTCAAGTCTCCTTGTCCCAAGCCTCAGGCGTCTCCACGTCAACAAAACACATGTTTTCCTCTGTACCTCACACGCACTGTTTGTTTTTCTCTTTCCTTTTTCCTTTTTTTAATGTGTGTTTGTGTTTGTGTGTGTGTGTGTGTGTGTGTGTGTGTGTGTGTGTGTGTGTGTGTGTGTGTGTGTGTGTGTGTGTGTGTGTGTGTGTGTGTGTGTGTGTGTGTGTGTGCATGCGCGTGTGTGTGCATGCGCGTGTGTGTGTGATTATAGTGTAATTAATTATAGGATTCCTCAGCTAATACCTTCAAGGGCTTTACCGACAGGATAAGTACATGACAAGTCACCACTTGGTTACCGCAGTGCTACGTCAACAAAATACATTACACGATGGGACACTTAACTACTCGACCCTGGAGCCAATAACCATTTTTCGCCTAAAACCAATAACCATTTTTCGGCTCAGAGCACAAGTGTTGCTGCGACACACACACACACACACACACTTTAAGGGGAAAGTCCATACAGGAGAGACAGGTGAAGGGAACACAATTGCGAGGTAGACCAGGTAACTTATATATCTCCCTAACTGATGATTTAAGGACATATACTTGGTGGCACAACGCTAAGGTCATAGGATGCAACATCTGTATCGTTCTTATCGTTGAGTCTGTAATGGGACTTTTCATCCTATACAGTTATAGTGAACCAAGTAACTGGAACGCACAGGCTATACTCAATTCCGTTGTGTCCTGCTCTTCGTACTTCTTTATCGACCTTGAAGGGAATGCATAGTTAAGGTGCGAGTGCCGCTGTTGTAGAAGGGATTCCAAGTAGGTGGATCAGCAGACAGTGAGTGACTCTAAGAACTCCACCAGCGAGGCACCGGATCACCAGGACGAGGATGGCTATGGGTACCTGAGGTGTTTCCAGCCATGTATGTAATATCTTGGGTTTTTACAAGACGGTGAATATCATGCGGGTACATTACATCGATCCGCTTGTGCTCCCCGGCCAGACTACTGCATCGTGGCGCCTCACAGTGTCCCCCACAAACCGTCACAACCCAACACCTCACTTATTCACCGGGAGATTCCAATTGGTGATGGAAATTATATAATTCTAGCCTCGTATAAATCACCACTATTATGCTTACTTTAGTGGATCGCATTTTTCCCTCTTTCTGTAGGGAAAAAAATTGCACCATAAGTATAATTAATATGAAAAAAGTTGAACAATCACTCCCAGAGGCACCATGTTTTATAATGACTGTTTAACTACCGATTTCCCTAAAGAGTTTTTTTTTATTTTTTTTTTGATAGACTGCATGCGAGGGGACAGATAAGGAGGTTAACAAAATCCTCGATACGCTGATCTAACCTGAATATAGCTTGCCACGGCACCCCGCCTGACAAACAGTAACACGCTTGCAACACTGGGCAAACTTGTGGTGTTTCTTTTATTTATCATACTTTTTTCATTAATTTGTTGAACTTTATTTTACGTATGTTTGCAGGCAAGTCCTTTGATGCTGTTTTTTGCTTTTTTTTCTATTAACTGATTGTGAAATGGATCATACGAGAAAAATGAAAGTTTGGCTCGAGAACAATTGGAGATTTTGTGTGTGTGTGTGTGTGTGTGTGTGTGTGTGTGTGTGTGTGTGTGTGTGTGTGTGTGTGTGTGTGTGTGTGTGTGTGTGTGTGTGTGTGTGTGTGTGTGTGTGTGTGTGTGTGTGTGTGTGTGTGTGTGTGTGTGTGTGTGTGTGTGTGTGTGTGCGCGCGCGTGCTTACATCAGCAAGGCTTTTTTTTAAACGACAAAAAAAAGATCGAAGGACGAATGACACAATAGCATGAGATAATCTGATAGGAAGCCGCGTTTTGAAAGGATAAAGGTAGCACCTGCTGTTCGCCTGAGCTGCTGTTCCGCTGTGCCAAGGCTGTGTGTCTGCCAGCACAAGGTGATCACTCAGAGGCTCAAAAAGATCTAACTGAACTGAACTGGTGACATTCCCTACACCTACACACACCCACACACACACACACACACACAGACACAGAGACAGACACACACACACACACACACACACACACACACACACACACACACACACACACACACACACACACACACACACACACACAGACACAGACACAGACACAGACACACACAGACACAAACACAGACAGACACAGACACAGACACAAACACACACACACACACACACACACACAGACACACACACACACACACACACACACACACACACACACACACACACACACACACACACACACACACACACACAGACACACACACACACACACACACACACACACACACACACACACACACACACACACACACACACACAAACACCCATCCACATAAATCTAGCAAGTTTTGACCTTCTACACCACCTCCTCTTCTTCTTCTTCTTCCTCCTCCTACTCCTACTCCTCCTCCTCGTCCTCCTCGTCGTCCTCGTCGTCCTCCTCCTCGTCCGTGTCCTCGTTCTCCTCCGTGTCTCCTCTCAATGGTTAAACGTAAGAAGTGGCGTACCACAGGGTTCAGTACTTAGCCCTATTTTGTTTCTTATATATGTTAACGACATAGATGATGGGATCTCATGCAAAATATCAAAATTCGCTGACGATACGAAAATTGCCAGTAAAGTAACTTCGACAAGTGACAGAGAAGTCTTACAATCAGACCTTGATCGACTAACGTCTTGGGCCAATAAATGGTAAATGAAATTTAACGTTGATAAATGTAAGGTACTACATATCGGAAGAAATAATGATCACGTTCAGTACCAAATGAATGGAAAACTACTTTCTGCAGTGAACAAGGAAAAAAGATCTAGGAATCACAATTTCAAACGATTTAAAACCCAGTCAGCATTGCTCAGAGGTAGTTAAAACCGCTAACAGATTGGTCGGCTTTATTGGGCGTACTTTCGAAAATAAATCAGAAAAAGTCATATTAAAACTACATAATTCACTAGTACGACCTCATCTTGAATATTGCGTACAGTTCTGGTCCCCATATTACAGAAAGGACATTGACAAGCTGGAAAGAGTCCAGCGTAGAATAACGAAAATGATTCCAAGGCTGAGAAATAAACCTTATGAAGAAAGACTTAAAGAATTAAACTTATTCAGCCTCGAAAAACGAAGGATGAGAGGAGACCTAATTAAAATGTTCAAGATAATTAAAGGATTTGATAATATCAATGCAGAAGATTACATTACTTTTGATCGATCAAATATAACAAGAAGACGTCATACTTTTAAGATTACTGGTAAAAGATTCGCATCAAACGAAGCCAAACATTTCTTTTTCAATCGGATCGTTAACGTTTGGAACTCCCTGCCCGCCAATGTCGTCGACAGTAAAACAATTAATACATTCAAAAATAGACTGGACAAATACTTAGAAGCCAATCCGCAACTAAAACATTATTCGTCAACATAGTAAACTTTGAGCAAGTTCCTTCTAATGTACAGTAATTACAAAATCTCGATTCAGAAGGACGTCGCTAGGGGCCTGACATCGCTTGCCAGGAAGTAGTGTTAGTGACAGTAGTAATAGGCTAGTCTAATCTAATTCCACGCATTTATTTATTTATTTTTACTTATATTGCATGGTTGGCCTTCCTCTCCTGCCAGTCGTGGCTGGTGGGAGAATCCCTCACCCTTACTATCCTGTATCCTTCACCCCAGATTAGATAGTGTAGTCTAGTTTATCACAAACAGCCTCGTAAGGGCCAGTAGGCCTGTTGCTGTTTGTTCTTCCTATGTGTTCCTATGTGTTCCTCCTCGTCCTCCTCCTCGTCCTCCTCGTCGTCCTCTTGCTCTTCCTCTTCCTCTTCCTCTTTTTCTTTTTCTTTTTCTTGTTCTTGTTCTTGTTCTTGTTCTTGTTCTTGTTCTTGTTCTTGTTCTTGTTCTTGTTCTTGTTCTTTTTCTTTTTCTTTTTCTTTTTCTTTTTCTTTTTCTTTTTCTTTTTCTTTTTCTTTTTCTTTTTCTTTTTCTTTTTCTTTTTCTTTTTCTTTTTCTTTTTCTTCTTCTTCTTCTTCTTCTTCTTCTTCTTCTTCTTCTTCTTCTTCTTCTTCTTCTTCTTCTTCTTCTTCTTCTTCTTCTTCTTCTTCTTCTTCTTCTTCTTCTTCTTCTTCTTCTTCATCTTCTTCTTCTTCCTCCTCCTCCTCCTCCTCCTCCTCCTCCTCCTCCTCCTCCTCTTCCTCTTCCTCTTCCTCCTCTCCTCCTCCTCCTCCTCCTCCTCCTCCTCCTCCTCCTCCTCCTCAAAGAACACAGTGTTAATACTTAATTAAAATAGGAACTTTGGTTTGTGGTTCAGTCATCGACCGAAACACATCAATATTCATATCGTCTTAATCTTGCGAACAAAGTAGAATCATCATTATTACCATTATCATCGTTATCTCTGCTTTAGGTCCTCACTGTTCTTATGGATCCGTCTGCCGTGCTTGAGTGTCCTACTTATTGACGTGTGTAAGTACGTAATATGTACGCATGCGTCCTGAACATCGAGGTACTGCAGCGGACACTCTAATTGCTTATAGCACTGGGGGGTCACGTTTCTGGCTCTTGCATGTTCAGTGGGATGGGGTAATACACTTCTTTATAGGTTTCGGGCGCAGTGTTTAAGCATCCCACTGGCGTCGTCGCTCCCCTGGTGTGTTAAAGCCGAGGTGAGGAAGTAAACCCTGTCTGTGTTCAGCCGCCGTCGCCCTCGGAAAAAACCCCTCCCCCCTAAAAAAAGAAACCCCTGCTATTCCCCTTAACACAGACTCAGCCATTCCATTTTCATTACCACCCCCACCGCCGACCCCATCATCCTCCCCCAACAAAAAATAAAAAACAGTATTAGACTCTTACCACCTTTAAAACACAGCCAGTTCCAGCCAGTCCTATCCAAGTCTCAACCTCCCTGAACTCACACACGCACCCTCGCCGCCTCCACCACTCTTTAGCCACAGTTCTGGGCCACGGTCGTCGAGGAACCCAAACAAGGCCAGATGGGCTAAACACATATTTGCTCTTCTTCACATCCTGCACCTCCCAAAGAGTTTGTTTGCAGATGTGAATTTTAGAATTCATGAGTTGCATGGCTCTCGAGGTGCTGGAGACTAATTGATGATGATGTGCATTGTTTGTAGTCTGTTTAGGCGTTCATTAGAATACCTAAGTGAGGATTCATAATATAACGCATCTTCTTTGCATAGTTTGAAAGTCTTAGATTTCATTGAAATTGATACCATGTGGCAGTTATGCATTTTTCTTGGTAAAAGTGTTAGGTTATGAACGTCATGCTGCCTTGACTGATTTTTTTTGTGGTGGGTGAGTGATGATGTGTGTATACTGCAAGTGATGAATCAAGCATACCAAAATGAATTTAGTCAAATGTGCCAGCAGATTGTCGATGATCTCGTTTAAATGCAATTCCAATGCAATACATTTTTCACATTTTAACGATTCTGAGTTCCAACACCAGTGACGGAGCTGAGTTAATGCTGCTAATAATTGATTGGTCTTGTTTGCTCTTCACTGCGATCATACAAAAATTTTCCTTAATTTTTGGATACTGAAAGGCGGGTCGTCGCTTATATCGCCCAGTGGTGTATTTTTGGGTTATGTCTACATTTTCTTTTCGTGGCAGGATATTGATGACGGATTAAAAGATAAACTTAAATACGTTCTCTCTCCTCTCTCTCTCTCTCTCTCCTCTCTCTCTCTCTCTCTCTCTCTCTCTCTCTCTCTCTCTCTCTCTCTCTCTCTCGCTCTCGCTCTCGCTCTCGCTCTCTCTCTCTCTCTCTCTCTCTCTCTCTCTCTCTCTCTCTCTCTCTCTCTCTCTCTCTCTTCTCTCTCTCTCTCTCTCTCTCTCTCTCTCTCTCTCTCTCTCTCTCTCTCTCTCTCTCTCTCTCTCTCTCCTCTCTCTCTCTCTCTCTCTTTCTCTCTCCTTCCCTCCTAAAACAACTACTAACCTTGTTGTACCCGGAACTCTCCATCCTCATTGGTCTCGCTGCCTCGCCTGCAAGAGAGGTAACATCATCAACAGTGATTCCTTTTTTAAATACACTTTTGCGTCATTATCTTGAATATATTACAACGGAAAGAGTGTGTGTACCTATCTAACACACACACACACACACACACACACACAACACACACACACACACACACACACACACACACACACACACACACACACACACACACACACACACACACACACACACACACACACACACACACATACACATACACACACACATACACACATTTGAAGGAAGTAATCATTCAAAACAAAAAAATGTTTTACAATCATATTCCTGGAAGCAGTAGCAGTTAGTAGTGCTGTCTCTTTTTGTA
>JAXIVD010008952.1:10000-15000 GCA_036785275.1 Cancer borealis | reverse complement strand
CTTACAATTAAGGACCATGTTAGAAGACAATAAATATCGTTCTAAGACAAGGTTAGACACATTATTGGATGAAGACAACAGATGATAAGTGCTAGGCTCCCAGGATCTACCTTGAGTAGGTCGACTGGCTTCTTGCAGCCTCCTTATTTTCTTATGTTCTTATATTCTTACAAATACCAGCTCAAACATTCTAAAACTTACCCCATTACGTATCCCCGTGGTGGTGGCTGATGAGAGGAACATGCAGAACCTAAGAGCCATCCCAGAGCCATCACACTCGTCACTCGCTCATTATGCTTCATCCTCTTTGGGGTCCGCCAGCACCTCCCAAAGTTGAGTGTGTGTCGGCAGCAGTCAACAACATAAACGTTCGTGTATATAATGATAACAGTGCAGGACTTGAAACTACAAAGGGGTTGCAGTATACTACTTCTAATCTTATTTCGAATTATATATTATAATGTAAAATTTATCTGTCTATCTATCTCTCCATCAATAAATTAATCGATCTACTTATGTATATGCGAAAAAAAATACTTAAATGCAACGCAAAAATAAATGAAAACCGATGTAGATTGAAGGAGTTCATGTGTTCAAAAGTTAAAAGCAAGTTTTACAACAATACAAGAAACTGAGGACGATGAAGAAAACACTAAAATTATAATAGATCTTAATGATAAATGTCACTGTTTCTTCCTTTACGAGAAGTGTAGACTTTCTCCGTGCATTTTTTTCGTCCTTCCCATACAAGACTGCTGGGCCTCCTGTATCAAGTGAAATATAACACGTTCACATTTTGTATGTGGTTTGAACTTTTAGCTGACTTTATACGTTCTTGCTTTCATACTTTAGTTTCTAAAAATACAGTGTTTCTTAGGTCATCATTTTAATTAATTTAACAAGCAATTTTTCTTCTTGCTGCCCGAAAACACTGGTAAGTCTTTTCAGTGATCAGCAATACATAGCACACAGGCCACAATGGCACCCAAGGCTCCTTCACCCAGCGTCCTGCCCGCCCTCGTCACGCCACCGGAAGACTTTTACCATATTGAAAATCGATGCGTCGCTGCGGAAGTTTGTGTTCAGGACAAACTTGGCATCACGTTTACATGAACTTTCCGTGTCGAGCCTAGTCCCAATAATGCCAGCTGTCGTACAAACTTTGGCGACGCAGATGGTGTACGACTGTCAACACAGCATTATACTTTCATTAAAAAACATACATCAATGGATGCCGAAAGGATCAAAAGCTCCCACTGATATTTCGAAGGATACGATCTCGTTAAAACTTTCACACAGGTTTCAGGCGAAAAAGAATAAGAAAGAAAGCTACGAAGAAAACATTCAAAATCATAACGATTGATTCAGACGAAGTCAAAAAGAACAAGAAAGAAGGATGTAAAGAAGATTTTTGAAGTGATAATTACTGATTCAGGCGAATATGTAGATAGAAAACAAGCAAGAAAGAAAATAAGACTATAAAAAAGATAGTTGAAATAATAACCACTGATTGAGGCAAATAAGAAGAAGGAAAACAAAAGACTATATAGAAGATATGTGAGGTGATAATTATATTTTATTCCGAAACATTTATCAATGATTTAATCTCTGTGCTCTGAATGATGTATTGCATTTGACGCAACGCGTGTGTAGCGATGATAATGATCTCTATGTAACAAGGCCATAGTTTAGTTCATTATGTGGTAGCTTTACGTCGATCGCCAATTTCCAATACTTATTGCTATTCATCATATGAAACTCATTTTAAAGCAAATCCCTTCCACATTCCAATGATATGTTTGTATATTTTGTACCATTATCCTCCATATATTTTTTTGTCCTTTTCACTATTATAGGAAACACTTTATCTTATGTTTTTCTACTTACCTGTGACAAGTCTCTTGGGAAAGGAGTAGCCCGACACCTCAGACTAATTTGATTTTTCTTTTAGGAACTTTATTATATACTTTTCCAATTTCATAGGGAGTGACGATTGTATTTTTTTCTGTATAACCTTCAGACCACACCCAGTAGATGTGAAAAAAACTTCAATCCATGGTGAGGTTCCCACTCCTATATGGCTACAATAGTGGAAGTAAATGAGATAAACCTGCGTCTCTAACGCTCCCGGGACACAAAACAAGCTTTGGATCAATGCAAAAGTTGTGATCGTCACCTGAGCAGTTCATAATGATCAGTTTTTACATCTTTCCCAACGTTTTATTGGATCACCAAACGCTCCTATCACTGTATACTTAGAAGTGAAACCTTCATCAATACTAGCCTCTTTTGCTGCAAGACAAAGGAGGCTACCAGCAACCTTCTCATAATATAAACATTAGTAAAAGAAGGTATACGTAGTCAGAAATGACAGGAAACACACACACACACATGATGAATAATAAAAAAAACATCCGACAAAGTACCCGACACTCCCCAAGTTGAACAAAAGCCAAAGTTCTTACGATGCATTTTGAATAACTCATCAACTAACACTTAGCCTCTGTAGGTCCATTATCGAGTCTCAATAACACGAAGTCAATATTGAAGAAAAAAAACAGCAAAGGGACGTAACGTATCACTGCAGGAGACTGAGGGACTGAGCAGAATCAGTTACAGGATGGAGAATGAGACGATCAGCATTTGAGTTTATCCTGTTTAGCGAGTATCAACATAACTGAACACAACTTGAACGTGTCTATAACACTTGAGGATTTCAATTGCTTAGACACACAAATGATTAGACTATTTATACTCTTATAATAATCTTATCCTGGAGTGCACATAACAGATTAACAATGCTTGTAGGAATCAATGAAATCTTGGAAAATCCTATAGTATTCCCTAGTGGTCTGAAATGCTTTTTGTGGGCCTACTATTTGAGGTAGTAATTAATATCAATGGTAAAGTGGGGGCACACACTAAGCTGCACATAGCTGCGGGCGCTCATCTCCTGTCACATAGGCCTTTGAGCCTGTGGTTGAAATTAATCGGTTACCTCGGGACATAGGGCCACTGTCACATCCGAGTTTTCACAGTTTACCTTCCCCAGGTTTCCTTAGATACCCATTTATTGGAAGGATGAACAGCTGGGTGAGCTGTGCGCCGACTGCCCTCGTCCGGGATCGAACTTGGGCTAGCGAATTCGTAGTCAGACGTGCTAACCACTGCACCAATGCTTTATTACTGTGGTTCGTAAAGGGCGACAGAAGGGACGGTACTTGGGAAGCCCTTTCTCTATCCTACTAAAAAGTCAAGGCGCAGAGGTAGAGGGGAGAGTAATGTCTCCACGAACCCTGGCGTGCTTTGTCTTGGCTACCTCCCTTTAAAGTGATAAAAGCCTGGTATAGATAGATATAAATTATGATGATGATGATGATGATGATGATGATGATGATGATGATGATGATGATGATGATGATGATGATGATGATGATGATGATGATGATGATAATGATGATGAGGAGGAGGAGGAGGAGAATTTTATTTATTCTATTATATGTAGTATATTAAAACTTTTCACATTTATACAATTCCCTTCAAAAAATACAAAAATAAAAAATAAATAAAAAACAGCAACCTTACAGGCTGCATTTCTGGCAAAACAGCTGCGATGAAACTATTGCATATGTAACAGTTTTATTATTTTGCATATACTCCTCAGTTCCTGGCTTTACACGAATCACAATTATAATCATCTTGTGTATGGCGGGCACTTCCTATGTATCTTTATAATCGTCTGTGGATCTTAATCAATTATGTGATTATTTAGAGATAATTATCGAGGTAAAACATCACTCTGTACCTGACTATATAAAAAAAACAATATTTTTTCTCCATATTAAAGTTAGAATTATCAAAAGAAACTATGAACAAAACACTGATAGGAAATCATACATTTCATTATCTAGATTTTCAGATAAGCAGAAACAAATATTTCAGTTTTCATGTGCAGCAAAAATCCTGAAATATTTAAGAAAAGGTTAATTGATTATATGATAAAATATCAATCACAGGATTTTATTTTCTCTTGATATAAGGAATAATTTTCTAAAGTGTTTTCATATATACCAATTCATTTAAATATGATAAGTTCAAGGCAAATAAATATTGTTTCGCTAAAACTTCAACATTTGGGAACACGATATAATGAGAAACATGTCAAACAGCAGCAAGACTTTTTTGTGTATATTGCACAAAATTAAGAATATTAACACTAAAATGTCAATGAGAACAAACTAAGTCAGACGACAACACTGCAATTTGACTTAATCAATGCCTGTCTTCATCGTTTGAGGTCCGTAAATAACAAACAACATTACATTATCACGCAGGTTCATTTAAGAATTATGAGGTACGATCAAGTAGGAGTATTTATGGTGATACAAAATGGATAATGAGAAAGTTCGGAAAGGTCCAGATCTTACCTAATTACTTAAAGGGATAAAAACGTTATTATAAATTTTTCGGCTGTGCTTTTTCAGCTACACTTTGCAAATAAACACCATATAAAAGGATCAGAAACCAAGAGACGTCAACAGTAAATAGCCAACGATTTTCTGTTTTTTCGTTTACTGTCATTGTTATTAAAATTAACAACTAATAATAATAGGTAATTCTTAAGGTTTCCATTTCTTTAATTTCATGTAGATAAATCGACTGTGAATGATAAAAAGAAGTATTCGTATTTATTCATGAACAGTACCTGATAATAATAAGGAGACCAAGGCATTAAAGCAAATCCCGACTGACTCGAACACTGGTAGTTTAATGCTAGAAAGACACTGCTGTCACTCCGCCATGAAGGTGGAAGCGTGCACCACTATAACCTAGAATATTAAGTGATGTGTTACCTGTGAGGTTTTAGCGTTTCAGGACTTTTAAAAAAAAGTGGTATAAGCGTTCCTCCGTGAAGCAAATAATAGTAGTTTTAGGGAAAATATTTATTGCGAAAACAGAAGGAAAATAGAAGGAATAGTTTGGGATTTATCCGCGAGATT
>JAXIVD010008951.1:10000-12500 GCA_036785275.1 Cancer borealis | reverse complement strand
ACTCCTCCCCTCTTCTTCTCCTTTCGCCTCAGCCCCATCCCGCTTATTCCCCTCGTATTTTTGTTTTTTGATACTCTTTTTTTATCCCTCTCTTTCTTTCTTTCTTTCTTTCTTTCTTTCAATTAATGGCGTCTGAATGTTTGGAAAGCCACGCCATCCACCCTCCTGTATCGCCCTAATTTGTCTTTCATCTGTTCTTTCTCTTGATTTTTTCCTTGTTTTTTTCCTTGTTTTTTTCCTTTTTTTCCCCCTGTGTACGGTGTGAGTGACTTCTTTGTTTCCATATTTTCTTCACTTTTGTATATATTTTTCTTTTTAATGCATACTGAGATAATAACTACATGAACGTGACGTGTTTACAATGTTTTTTTTTTATTCATTTTTTTTGGGGGGGGCGTGTTTTTGGCCTAAGGTTTTTTCTTGGACGTGTTTTTGGGCTAAGGTTTTTTCTTGGGCGTGTTTTTGGGCTAGGGTGTTTTCTTGGGCGTGTTTTTGGGCTAGGGTTTACGGTTCAATACTCTTCATGAACGCAGGTTTTGACTCGCTCATTAGTCTTGTGTCATTCCACGCTTATTACGCCTCACTGCAGCTGCCTCCCGCCCAAACTTGTTTTTCATAAGCCACTAAAATACTCACATTAACTCCAACGCCCATGTGTAAAGTATGTATGAGCGTGTCTATATGTATGTGCATGTGTGTGTGTGGGGGGGGGGAGTGTGGGTGTGCGTGCGTGTGTGTGTTTTGCCGCTAGCCAAACATGATTGACGACCGCTGGAAAAACATAACTCTTCCCCGCTTGGTGTCGATGTCCGCGTGGCAGTGATCAGCTAAGGACAAACGCGGAACAAAACTCACTCAAAAAAACACCTTAATTTGAACGCCACACTAACAGTACACGTGGAAGGGAAAGAACCAGCAAGAAAAAGAATTATAACCAACACAACGTCCCCCTCAGAGCGACAAAGAGGCAAAGAATCACCGGAACACAGAATTATTGCTTAAGATTCCCTCAACTCACCTGCCTCGAGGGGAGAAAAGACGGAAATGTGACACGGAATCGAAAAACAAATAAGGGGAAGCAGGTATTCCTTTTTTGGCTGTCGCTTAATGGCTATCTCCAAGGTTCAAGGTAATATGTTTAGAAATAACCGCACGTGTTAGGAAGGTAATAGGGTTACTAACTATAACTCCTTGGAGGTTGGAGGTGCAGCGGGTGTCGTGGTGTGAAGGGATGAACGGAGAGGATTTGTTGTTGGTATTACTTGTTGATGCTTTATGCTTGCCTGGATGTGAAAAGAGTCGGTTGGAAGGTTCAATTGTGTGTGTGTGTGTGTGTGTGTGTGTGTGTGTGGGTATGGATGGGTGGTAATGAGTACTCTACACACACACACACACACACACACACACACACACACACACACACACACACACACACACACACACACACACACACACACACACACACACACACACACACACACACACACACACACACACACACACACACACACACACACACACACACACACACACACACACACACACATATACACATACAGGCATATACGTATGTTAACAAAAGTCAGTGTACAAAAAAAATTAATAATCTTTAAAAAAAAATTCAGTAGACCAAACATAAAGGTACAAGTAACAAAAAATATATAACTGATGTGTGTTATATATTCGGTAAAATTGCAATGTTAACAAACCTCCCAAAACACACCGAGGAGTCAGTAAAGATAAAGTCATTCCGGACAGCAATGCAGTGTAAGACTCGAGTATATTGTGAACGTCGACGTGAGGCTGATTCTGGGAAGGAAGTGCGGAGTTGAGAGACATTCCAGGGCACATCAGTATTGAGTTGCGGCTAGTAATGAAAGTGAAGGGGTGCGGGGGTGGGTGGGTGGGTGAGTAGGTAGGTGGGTGAGTGGGTGGGTAGGTGGGTAGCTGGGGGTCTCGGGTTGAGAGAGAGATCTGAACGAGGAAACTTTTATCTTCTCGATCTGTTGGTGGAAAAATGAAGGTTAGATTGCCAGGTTGTCATCCCAGTAGGAAGGACTGGATGGATATACTGGTAACTGATACTCCCTAACGACGGAACTAACCCAGATACAATACCCACACGCGCGTCCTCACCACCACCACCACCACCACCACCACCACCACCACCACCACCACCACCACCACCACCACCACCATCACCACCACCACCACCACCACCACCACCACAGCTCCACACATGAAACTAAGAAAAGAAAGATACGAAGGAGAGAAATGCAAGAGTAAAGAACGAAGCATCAAATCAAGTGGTCATTTATTTACCTCCATCGTCGTTGTTGTATTACGAATCCATTTCAAACCTGGATGTATTTCTTAGTTTTTTTATCTAACTGTAATCATAACAACACGATTTTTCACTTTATACAAACCAAATTTCATTACTCCTCCCTCCCTCCCTTCCTCCCCTCCTCCTCCTCCCTCCCTCCCTTCCTCCCCTTCT
>JAXIVD010008951.1:0-7500 GCA_036785275.1 Cancer borealis | reverse complement strand
TCCCATCCTCTAATTCGTACGAGAGTTGTGGTGACGTGGCAGTAATAGCAGCGGTAAATACTCCCATCAGCGGAAAGTACCCTCGCTTTTATCTGTCTCCCTGCAAAACGAACACACCTGCTCCCGCGATTAAATTCACCAATCTTAAAAACACACATCGCCTCGCCGGGATGATTAACGTGGCAGTAATGGCGGTGGTGGTGCCTTTAATGGCCGAAGACACCCGGGAGGAGGAGGAGGAGGAGGACAGGATGCAGCCTCCACTAAGGGAATAAGGACGTGATGCATATTGGACTCTTGGGACGTACAATTATTGCGCTGCGTCGGTACATTGAGGTCGGCGAGAGTCTGCGAAGGTCGGCGTCTGTGTCCTGAGTCTGCCACGCGCACCCTCCGCCCTTGAGCCAGGCGCGGGTATGCAGGGACGAAGGTGTGCCGTGAAAAATTAAAATAAATGAGATGATCACGTTAGATGGATCGTAAAGAAGAGTAAATAGCCTCGTGTGTCTTCCAGCGGCGTGGTGGATATTGTAGAAGGATGGGTGTTATTTGTAGTGTTAGAGGAGGTGAGTGTGTCAAGTGGATGAGAGGTGGTATTGTAAATAACAGCGGTGCACTAAATGAAGATGGATGTGTTTTACTATAGCTACTAAAGAAAGACAAACACGTACGTATACCATCAACCATTTCATCCAACAACTCAACCTTACGTTAATTCTCCGCATGTTATAGTGCTTTCAATTCCTCTCCCCTCCTCCTCCTCCTCCTCCTCCTCCTCCTCCTCCTCCTCCTCCTCCTCCTCCTCCTCCATGACTCGTGTGTGTAGGTGTATGCACAATCAAACCCACGCACAATAGCCGTAACCTCATAACGACTACGAAAATGTTCACAGAAGCACAAACAAATCCAAAAGTAAATACAAGGACCCTGGGGACTGACTTTCACTTTCTGTCAGGAGAGAGTGAATGCTGGTCTTTGAATGGCGTAATGAGGCAGAGAGAAACCTAGCATTGGGAGGAGGAGGAGGAGGAGGAGGAGGGGAGTAGAAGGACATGGTGGGAATGAGAGTAGAAGGAGGAGGGGAGAGAGGAAGGCAGGGATGGAGAAGTGAGGAGGGAATAATAGAGAGCAGGGGAGGAAATGACTGGAGATGGAGGGGAAGGGGTCGAGTCTTTGAAGGGAGAAAATTTTTAAAACCCACAAAAGCTTCAATGGATCAAACTCCCCCATTTTGTCGAGAAGTTTAAGCTCGAAATATGTATTCACGCTTTGTTCTTTTTAAGTTGTGTATGTGTGTAGGCGTAAGTATATCAAAGTAAAGGTTTTTGAAAAGACTCCACGTTATTTCTAGCTTCAATAATAAGACCTAAACTGACTTGCCTTTCCCGCCCGCTCCTGTAAGTGATAGGAAGTGTGAGCAGCGTTACGAAAAGTAGTTTGATAAAGGTGATGAGAAAATAGGCAATGCATAGTAAGTGTCTCTTTCTCCCTCTCTCCCTCTCTCTCTCTCCCTCCCTCCCTCCCTCGCCTTGCAGCTTATACCAATGCCAACACCCACATACATAACAGCCAATACTTCCCACTAACCACCACCTTCCACCAACATCACAAAAGACGTAAATATAACCCAGGCAAAACAAAACCACACACTCCATCCACCCTCTTAACAAGCTTTGTCAACGGGGTCACATTCTCGCCACACCGCGGTAAAAAGCTCCTTTCTAAAGTTCTATTCTTTACCTTTGAGAGAGAGAGAGAGAGAGAGAGAGAGAGAGAGAGAGAGAGAGAGAGAGAGAGAGAGAGAGAGAGAGAGAGAGAGAGAGAGAGAGAGAGAGAGAGAGAGAGAGAGAGAGAGAGAGTTGACACGATCCATTTTGCACCTAAACAACTGATATAAAGCGTGTTGGCACTTTCTCCTTATCTCCTTGTGTTATGCTGTCGTGTGAATATTTACGTTCATAACTGCAGATAAATAGTTCCCGCCTCACATTTACATAGTAACTACCAATCGCACCAACGGCCTCACGTCAAAAACATGCGCGTCCCCGGAACACACAGATGCGCAATATTGCCTAGACGTGTGTTGATTACCTCGTATTTCACCTGCAGCATGTCAATATAAACACACACACACACACACACACACACACACACACACACACACACACACACACACACACACACACACATATGATAGATAAACAGAGAGAGATAGATAGACAGAATATTATCGTAGACATATATAAAGAAAGAAGAAAAATAAAAAAAATTTGGATGTATTTGTGTGTTTCCTTGACGGTGTATGTATGCATGAAGGAACGCTAGAAGGAAAAGAAAGAATATCGTTCACGAATATAACTCTCTCTCTCTCTCTCTCTCTCTCTCTCTCTCTCTCTCTCTCTCTCTCTCTCTCTCTCTCTCTCTCTCTCTCTCTCTCTCTCTCTCTCTCTCTCTCTCTCTCTCTCTCTCTCTCTCTCTCTCTCTCTCTCTCTCTCTCTCTCTCTCTCTCTCTCTCTCTCTCTCTCTCTCTCTCTCTCTCTCTCTCTCTCTCTCATTGGAGGATAGAGAAAATAGAGTTAGGCATGGAGGAAAGATGGAGGAGGAGACGGAGAGGAAAGCATGAGTGAACTGAGAAAACATGATGCAAATTTTGGGAATAGAAGGCATATCTAATAGAATTTGAAATGAGAGAGAGAGAAGAGAGAGAGAGAGAGAGAGAGAGAGAGAGAGAGAGAGAGAGAGAGAGAGAGAGAGAGAGAGAGAGAGAGAGAGAGAGAGAGAGAGAGAGAGAGAGAGAGAGAGAGAGAGAGAGAGAGAGAGAGAGAGAGAGAGAGAGAGAGAATGAAGGTCTATAAAACTGTAGTGACAAAACTCTACTAAAAGCAGTTCTCCTCTCGCAGATTTTCCATTCTTTCTCGTTCAATGTATTAATCTCCTCCTCCTCCTCTTCCTATACCTCCCTCCTCCTCCTCCTCCTCCTCCTCCTCCTCCTCCTCCTCCTCCTCCTCCTCCTGGGTGACTCATGTAACTCAAGAATTCATACGTCAAGATTCTCTCCTTCCATTACGGTGTTTCCTGTCCCTTCGCATGGCACAATTTCAACGTCGAGCCTTTCCAAACATTATCAGATTAGCAGAGGTTCCCAACTCCACACCCTTACCTCCCTCTCTCTCTCCCTCTCTCCCTTACCCTTTCCCTCTCTCCCTTACCCTTACCCTCTCTCTCTCTTCTCCACCATAACTTCTCCATTCCTTCTTTACTCCTTCATTGCTTGCCTCTATTCTTTATTCGTCTTCTTTCCTCCGTTTTATCTCTTCTTACTGTCTCTTTTTTTCTATTTCTTACCGTAGTTTTCTCTTTCTCTTCTTCATTTTCTCTTGTGTTCCTTTTTCTTGTCATTTTCCCTCTTTCCTCCTCTCATTCTTTTTTCCGTATTTACATTCCACCATCCTTTCCCTGTTCTCTCTTTCTCTCTTATTCATTCATTCCTAATTATCTTCTCTCTCCTCTTCATCTCCCCTTCTGTCTTTCATCTCTCTCACACTTTCACGCCATCCTTATCCTCTCCTCTTCTTTACTTTTAACCTCCCTCCTTCCGCACCTCCTATCTCCTCTTCTTCCCTTAGTCTCCCCTCACAAATGCAGACACACCAACCCTCTCTCTCTCTCTCTCTCTCTCTCTCTCTATGTCCCCGTTCCTTCTGGCATGTCTTCGTCTTTGTCCATCCAGCTATCCATCTCCCTTTCCATTCTTATCCCTCATCAAGTCCATCCTCCCCTCCCCCTCAATTTATCAAAGTTGGGACCAGCTAGCGATTCCTCTCCCTTTGATGTTGGGTTCTCGTGGCCACTGGAAGGAAGTCTGGGGTTTGTATCAAGGGTGGAAGGACAAACAGGGCGTGGGACAGTGGGGGGGAGGGGGTGAGTAGTAGATCTTGAGGTTGGTCGCTGTCACGTGTGTAATGTAGAGTTTCAGCGTGTCTCAGAGTCATGCTTTAGGCGAGGACTCAAGTGTTTTGCTGAAGTGGTATTGTTTCGTTGTGTTTCGTTTCCGTCTTGCTTTGTTTTGTGTGTGTCATTCCGGTGTTTTGTCTCTGTTTTGTTTGTGTGTGTGTTTGTGCGTGTGTATGGATGGGATTTTTCTGTACCTCTGTTTGTCTGTTTAGCTGTTTTATCTGTGTGTGTGTGTGTGTGTGTGTGTGTGTGGGTGTGGGTGTGGGTGTGTGTGGGTGTGTGGGTGTGGGTGGGTGTGTGTGTGTGTGTGGGTGTGTGTGTGTGTGTGTGTGTGTGTGTGTGTGTGTGTGTGTGTGTGTGTGTGTGTGTGTAGTTGTCTGTTTGTGTAGGGTTTTTTCATGGTGGCATCAAAGAATTAAACCTCACAAGAACGAGTCACAGATCAAAACAAAGACAGGTAGAAAGACAGAAGACAGGTAGACAGACAGACAGGAAGATAGACAGACAGACAGGTGGACGGGAGACAGTGATAAATATAGACTAGATGCAAAAATATTATCGAAAGAACGTATATAAATATTATTCTTCCTCAACGTGAAAATAATTGATGAGTGGGATACACAAAACATATAAATATCTGATAATGATGCATGAAAATAAACATATATGAGAAAAAATTAACATACTATTAAATGCGAAAGATTAAATATTTTTGAGATTGTCTACAAGATATTTTTATTTTTTGGAAGTTGCGTGATGACTTAAAGGATTAAAGGAGAGAATTGTGATCCATAACAAAATAAATGTTATGAAATAGATGTGAGGAAATAAATGTAAAACTTGCAACATAAACCTCGACATATATGTACATTAAGAAGATTCGTACCTGCCTGGCTTTGCACTATTGATGCCGTGTGTGTGTGTGTGTGTGTGTGTGTGTGTGTGTGTGTGTGTGTGTGTGTGTGTGTGTGTGTGTGTGTGTGTGCGTGTGTGCGTGTGTGTGTGTGTGTGTGACCTTATACTGTTGCCAACTGTTGATTTTTCACTTTCATACCTGAATGTGTAAAACCGAAAGAGAGAGAGAGAGAGAGAGAGAGAGAGAGAGAGAGAGAGAGAGAGAGAGAGAGAGAGAGAGAGAGAGAGAGAGAGAGAGAGAGAGAGAGAGAGAGAGAGATAGGGGAGAGGGGGCAGGAGGTATTTATTCGGATTACAGGCTCATAAATTGTGTAATTTTCTCTTCGTTTCCCCTTGACAGTACGCTTATTGTCCTTCACTTGTTTCTTTCTCACAAGGAGGTTTAGTAATGTCAGTTGTGGGAAGTGGTGGTGGGTGGTGGTGGTGGTGGTGGTGGTGGTGAGGGAGGGAGGTATTAAGAAATGCAGCCATGTTGAAAATTTTATATCCATCTCTTTTATGTCTTCCAAATCGTACTCTTATTCTCTTTTTCTCTTTCTCTCGACACTAATTTTTGTGGTTTCTTGACAATGAAATTTAGCTCTTAATCAGATATCTCGTTTTCGCAATGTGAGACTTCGAATTCTGCTCGAACGCGTCCTCTGAAGCCTCACGAGGAATTAGCGAGCTCGAGAGGACAACCCGTGACTCTATCAATCTCCCGAGATCATTTTTGAATCTGTAGAAGTGAGAGTGACGAGTTGCTAATTTTCACAGTTTCAGAATTTCGTATTTTGAATTTTGCTTTTTATGCGAGAATTAAATAAAAAAAAAGTATTGATTGATTTTTTCATGGTGTGCTTTCGGTCTTTGGAATATATTGAATTTGCCACAGTTTTATTTATTCTTTTTTTTTTCTTTATTTCATATGTATTTATTTTCTCTAATGACAGACTTCAATATTTTCTTTGGTTAGAAAGTTTCAAGTCTCCAATATGGAAATCTATATAGAGAAACATTTTGCTCCTTCAAAGTCAGGTTATCTGTATACTTATTTAACGTAGGAGGTAACACTAATCCTGAAGGAACAGAAATTATGATAAAGCCAAAAAGTTACCAGTTAGTTTAGAGTTACATAGATGGTAATTGGGAGAAAAGATGTAGATTTTAGGATTTTCAGACTGGAATGAAGTCAAATTATTCAAATCCAACGAACGGTTTTATCTCGAAGAATCTATATATTTTCTCCTTTTATTATTATAGAGTATCAATTATTTATAGTAAGGAATCTAGGGAAGTTTCATTTATTTCCCTGTATCATTTAAGTGACAAGAGAGCCATGTATTTTTTTTCTTGTTTTTATTTCCATCGTTTTATTTTTAGGAGTAATTTTCCTGTTCGGTGTTTTGTGTTTTCAGTTTTCCCTTTTCTCTGTTCCTGCATTATGTGTTATTGTTTTCATTCATTTTAGTATTCACTTTTATTGCCTGGATCTCTTACCAAAGTTATACTGCGCCATTATCTTGCCTTGCACCATCTTCCTTTATCTCTCTCTCTCTCTCTCTCTCTCTCTCTCTCTCTCTCTCTCTCTCTCTCTCTCTCTCTCTCTCTCTCTCTCTCGTTGCAGTATTCGGCTCATCGATGTTTTATTGCTCTGTCTTCCTCCCGCGACAGGACAGACAGACACGCACGCACCAAAAACAACAACAAGTGTCATTAAACAAGTTGTTTTGAGGGAAAAGGAAAAATTGCTTTCGCTTCCCCTGACATCCTTATTACCTCCACCACCTCTACCTCCACTACCTCCACCCCCATCACCTTCACCTTCTCCACCTCCACCATCTCCACCATCTTCACAAGCATTTTTTCTCCATCTATTATATATTCTAACCTTGTTCCTAAATTAAAATCCACCTTTTTTTTTATCATATTATTGAGTCTTAAAACACCACCACACATCTTCTGTTATTTTTACTGTTTTTATCTTATGTGTTTTGATCCTCTCCTTATCCTTCCTTAATACCTAAAGCCTTATGTGTTTACTTCTGCGTCATGAGATACCTGTGTGTGTGTGTGTGTGTGTGTGTGTGTGTGTGTGTGTGTGTGTGTGTGTGTGTGTGTGTGTGTGTGTGTGTGTGTGTGTGTGTGTGTGTGTGTGTGTGTGTGTGGGTGTATGTGTGTGTGTGTGTGTGTGTGTGTGTGTGTGTGTGTGTATGTGTGTGTGTGTGTGTGTGTGTGTGTGTGTGTGTGTGTGTGTGTGTGTGTGTGTGTGTGTGTGTGTGTGTGTGTGTGGTGTGTGTGTGTGAGGTTGTTTTCAAAGGCCTGCCAATCACACAGCAATACCTATATATTCAAATTTGTATGTGAGTAAGAATCTATGGTTGGCAATGACAGACAAACAAACAGACATTAATAAATAAAGACAGGTGAGACAGATAGATAGACAGCCAGACAGAAGAAGAGATACACATGCCAACAATTAATTATCTCTCCCTTTTTTTTCTTTCGTTCTCTTTCAGTTGATCAATCCATTCATCTATTTCTCTCTGTGTATGTTTCGTGTGGTGTGGTGACGAGTTGAATTTCTGAAATATATTCCATTTTCTCTTTTTTATTTTTTTTTTTTTCATCTTGAACTTGCTCGCTTCGTGA
>JAXIVD010008950.1:2500-16392 GCA_036785275.1 Cancer borealis | reverse complement strand
ATAACTATTATTGTCATTAATATTGTAATTATTATTATTATTATTATTATTTCTTTTTACTATTACTATTATTATCAATATAATTTTATATACTATTATCATTATTATTTATATTATTATTATTATTATCATTATTATCATTATCATTATTAATATGATTTTCCTTATCATTATTAGTATTATTAATGATATTATAATTATTATGATTATTATGATTATTATGATCATTCTTCCACCAAGTGTCCCACCCTCTCTCTCTTTTTTTCTCTCTCTCTCTTAACTACAATTTTAGCCTAAATACAAGGATATCGCTTCTGGACGTGTGTAGCCTTAGGCTATTTACCAAGTCGCATTCCCATGGGAGCAACCCTCACACACCTATACCTTCCTCCTCTCTCTCTCTCTCTCTCTCTGACACACACACACACACACACACACACACACACACACACACACACACACACCTATTTGTATATTTAAATTATGTCTTATAAATTTATTTCTATTCACATTTTAAATATAAATAAATGTTAGAATTATTGAGAAAGAAAGAGAGAGAGAGAGAGAGAGAGAGAGAGAGAGAGAGAGAGAGAGAGAGAGAGAGAGAGAGAGGAGAGAGAGAGAGAGAGAGAGAGAGAGAGAGAGAGAGAGAGAGAGGATTATTTGAGGATTAAGATGAGGGACGGGTCACTGGCGGTCAGCCAATGACAGGTCCCATGAAAAAGGAGGTGACATATGTCGCTTGATTCGGTATTTTGGTTAGGAAGAGTCTGGTATACTCTTCCTGCGATCACTGTGAAGGTTAGGGAGAGCCTCGCAGGGATTCCAGGGGACTGTACCATGTAGTATTTTCTAAAGCCCTTGAAGGAATATGATTGTAATTATAATTGTAATGGGGGGGGGGAAATGAAGGAATATGAGAATTAGAAGTTTTTAAATAATTAAACTGGAAATTCCATACCAGTATTTTATTGCTCATTTCTTTCTTAACTTTATTTCCTCGCATCATTACATTAATCATTACTGATAATAATCAAACATAAAATCACATAGGTTGGGTGACTATGGAGAGAATCATATGTTGGTCAAGGGGCCAGAGAAGATAAAAGAAGGGAACCACTGATCTAGTATATTTGGATTTGCAAGATGGCTGACTTTTGTCCATGCTAGCTGTAATCATCTTAGCTCCTAAATGTGATTGAATAATACTCCTGAACTAGATAACAATAGACCATATAGTTCTGCTAGGGTTAACGAGAACGCTACCTCTCTCACCAAGAAGCTGCAGTAAGCCAGGATGGAACTCACAACTTTAGGTCATGAGTCGAGCACAGTACCACAGAATCACCCAGCACATAGGAAGGAGTTAAGTAAGAACATAGTATCCCAGAGGAGTTTCTACTCGGGCTTCTCTTGGTGATCTCTGTAGAGGATTACATGCATTCCCTGATAATGATACAATGAAAGATATAAAACTGTAGGTAAATCATTTAAATGGTGGCAAATATCTTTCAATGTAGTTTATTTTATGGAAAAGTACAAAAAAATCATCTGATTTTCGTTTATAAATCTACATTTGACACCTGTTCCTAAGATCCTCCTAGGAGATAGACAAGACAGAAGTCTACATTTATTCCTGTCCTTGCCTTCTCTGATCCTCTTATTCTTTCTCCCTTTTCTATCACACACTAGCATTCTGTTCTCCCATTTCACTGGAAGTCTTCCTCTTGCACCTGCAGCATCAATCATACTTATGTAGGTATACATTCTCTTAGCCATCCCAGTTTCAGCCTTTTTTTTCAATAAGGCCAAAGTACGTTAGGATGTTGTGTTTGACACCCTCAACCACTCTACATTTCATTCCTTCACCTTTACTTGACATACCAAATCTGTTATACACACTTTCATTATCTTTAACATCCATTCTTCTTACACAACAAACATTTCTAGAGTAACTCATTTCAACCGCTTGGATCATCAGATTTATATAAAAAAATAACCTACTGATAATATTTACCAGAGTCTGAGATCTCACATTTCAACTCAATTTCACACCCTACACAAGGTATTTATGAAAGCAATTACCTTATTGGTTTTACTTTTTGTACACATAGAAATTTGCTCCTGATAATTATGCAAAAAAAAGAGATATTGGCTAATATGGCTGATGCACTCAGCATATCCTAGTACAGCACTTGATAATTGACAAGTACATGTTTCTAACCTGCATAACCTGGGTTTGTTACATTCATACCAATGGTACTTTGGATGAATAAAGACAATAATTACAACAATTAATTAATTGTTCTTAATATCAGTTCACAACCAGATAAATTAAATATGTGAGAATGGTCTTTCACTGGTCAGTGTTATGTACAATAAAATTTAATTTATGTAGTCAATGAAGCTTTGATCATTCATTATGACTACATAATGTCATTTAACAAAGGAACTTTCATACCACTAAAAAAAGTAATGGCCTGGACCTTCAAGACTTTATAGAACCACGATGAGAAAAAAAAGTAAATACCAGAAAGAATGAAAAAATGTGATAGATGCAAAAAAAAAAGTTTGTAGATTATGGGAACAAGAGGTTGTTACTGAAATATAGAACAAAAGTGCTTTCTGAAATACGTACATGACAAAGTGGATCAAATTCCTGTTAAGGCAGCATTCATGATAGACACACGTGTTCTGGTACTTGTACTAAAAGATTCAGAAAGGTGAATGAAGATGTGTTGATTTCTTCAATGGTCAACCTTTGATGATTTTGTATTAAAAAGGTTGATTTCAAAAATATATAAAATGGATGAAGAAGAAAGATTTTGAATGAAAGAAAGAATAGCATTTATATCAGAGCAGAGATGATATATTACGACGAATAGTCTCTTATTTCACTATATTACAGCCTCTCTTCCTTAAAATAATAGGTAAAAATGTCACAATGTTATTACAAGAATAATCTATAAAATGAGGAGTTGAGTTGAGTTGACTGACTTTATATGTCTAATAAACATTCTGGTGAAGATTGGTACCTTCATCTCTAATTTGTAGCTTGGGAATAAGTGACTTTAATCACTAGAGAAAGCTACTCCTCACTCCCTCCAACTGCGTTTTCTCTTTAATTGGTGTTATGTTATTTAATGCCGCAATATTCTTTTGAAATCACATTAAATAAGTAATAATATGTATATCACGTCATATAAAAAATAATTGTAAGTTATGGTGCCCATGGTAAAAATTGAATGGTAAATATAGATTCAGTTGCGGGAACAATAAATATTTGTTCAGTTCACTGAAGGCAACATGTTGTAGAATCTTCTTTTATGTAAGTTAATTATGTTGTAAGATCTATGGTGAAGAACTACAAATATTTGGAAATTATGCATATTGATGAGCATTCAGGTTTAAGAGATAGTTCCATATTAGAGAAATCAGCAATCAAGTATTAAAAAAAAGGGCACAAATACTACAGAGGAATAAATTAATCATAGTAAAAAATATACTTCATAATACTGCTTTTCTTTTTTGTTCAACACCATCTCATAAAGATAATGACTTACACAGACAACTATGGCGATCTGTGAACTGTGCCAACTATAGATGTGATCTTTTGTATGCTAGTATATCTGGGTTATCTAGGAGGGTCTTCACCAGGGCATGTGCAGCACCATAAGTACTGTAACGAGTCCCTTGGCACATCTGGTACTGTGAGGCATCCAGGTTGTGGTCACATGCTACATGGTGAAACACATGAGTCAGCCCTGGATCAGCAGCACGGAAGATCTGGATTTTACTCTTAAGCACCTGTAAATGTTGTGGGATCATGAGGATGAGGGTAAAGCCTCTGCCAGGTAATACGTCATCAATAAAACATTCAAGTTATAATACAATACTGCATTGGGACAATATAATTGTTTTAAATGCTGACCCATTTTAAAATTGATATGATACAGAACATTGTAACTCCTTTCTTGGTCACAAAAAAAACTCTACCTTCTCATACAGGTCAACATCCTCTCCACCCCAGCCGAGTATTGAAGTGTCTAGTCCTCCAACTAACCGTAAGTCAGACTTGTACATGGATACAATTCCAAAGCCAAAGGCCCGCCAATATCCAACATCTTCGTTGATCTGGGAGAAGTATTGTAGTATTTATTACCACTATTAGTAGGTTTTGGTGGTAGTAGTAGTAAATGCAGCAGCAATTGCAGCTACAGTAGTATTGGCATTAGTATTAGTATTGGTATTACCTAGCCCTGTGATGGGGCTGCAAGAATACTACCACCATATTCTCTGTGAATTGTAAAAGGCGACAAAAAGGGACAGAGCAAGGATCTGGGAATCTAATGCCATACACAGGAGAAATTAGCACATAATTATACGCTTGTAATATGTAAGGTTGTGTGTTTTGCATATGATGGCATATTAATCAAGTATCCTGTGTATTCTATTAGTAATTACAACAAGTGGCTTAACACCATTAAATTGAAACAGTTTTCTTACATGGTGTGTATTTAAGAGGCTCTATCTAAATATGATGAGTGACATATCCTGAATGGAACCAATGGACCAGAACTGAAACTTTAGCTGAAAAATTGGGGTGGACTTAAAAAGGCTTTAAAACAACTTACCAAGTGGTGATCATATCCATCTGTCTTACCCTCTCTTGTAAAAATTGGATCGAATTCACTGAACACAACAGGGTAGTAGATCTGTAAATGTATAAACAAGTGAATTTCTTTTAAATAGATCTATACATTTTGTAAAAATGTGCATATAATAAATTGATAGTAGCCTATATATTTTTGTGTGTATGGTGGATAGTGGCTGCTGCGGCTCTGTATCTGGTGGACATTTCAGGGGACGTTGAGCCTCTTGGCATCAGTAAACCCATCAAACTGTACTTACCTGAAATCCTTCTTTGGTGTGAAGACGAACTCTGTCCAGAGTGGCTGCAGTAAACGTCATATCCACATCAATGAAAAACATAAGATCACTATCCTTACAGAGGTTTGCTCCTAATTCTAAGGCCATTGCTCGAGAAAAGCTTGTATTAGTCTGAAAAACGAGGAATATAAAATAGATTTCTACATAAAAAGTGCATGAGATTGTTGCATATCAAAATAATCTATAAAAATGGCTATAAATAACAGTACAGTATATTGGTATATAGATAGAAAGATAGGTTGAATAATTTCTAGTGGTTCAAGGCTATGTAGTACTTCAACTACATGTATAATCTTGTTTAAATACAATATATAGCCCTATGGTAGAGGCTGTAAGAATACTACCATTGTAATTCCTTCAGGTCGTAAAGAGCGACAAAAAGGGATGGAGCGAGAGGGCTGTGAAACCCCTCCTCTGTCCTCTCTCCTATAAAAAGCCAGGGAGCAGAGGGGGATGGGAGAGTACAATGTCTCCTTGAACACTAGATGCCTTGTCTTGGCAACTCCCTTTTAATGGAGATGTGGGCCAGCTATGTAAATAGATAGATATTGATTGATGCAATATGTTGTCCAATCAGGTGACTTCTGTATCTATCTTTCCATTATACTAGAATAATTTACTATAATACTGATAAAGGAATCATAGAAAAGTGTGAATGTTTCTTAAAAATACACATGATTGGTTAGAGTGCAGAATTGGTTACTACTAGGATACCTATGATAAATAATTGTTGTTAAACAAGAGTATCTGATTACGATTCAAGCAAAAAATTAATAAAAATTTGAAAATGACAATGAAAGATATACAAAAGTAGTTATTGTGATGATGATAAACCTGGAGGAGGAACATACTTGGAGGATAGTCATGTCTGCCTCTGGGTAGTCTAAGTGGAGGCTGGAGACAAGTGCCTCCACATGGTCTCTTGTGTCCTTCTCTCCAAGAGGTGGCTGGAAGGATACCACCACCAGCACCACATTCTCCTTCCTCTCTAGGCATGTCAATTTAAAATTATCTGAATTGAAAGAAAGGTGACAAAGATAAGTATTTGTGAACTACTGTTTCACTGGTCAATGTGTTGCATTAATTCATGACATGGTTTGCTGACTAACTTAAGAGCACTGAGGTAACAGTGACAGTACATTTAGTAAAAACACAAATTCCTGGGTACCCATGAACCGCTGGAAGGTTTTCAATCTCCCTGCAAGAGGTAAGATGAAGTGAATCTTCTTTGGCTTCTGAGGAAGGGATGGCTCTGCAGAGGGGACCTATAATGCATAATACGTTCAAGCTTTTGGAATCATGATATACAGAACTTTAAATATATAGAAAATATATACAACTTTATTTAGAAATCTGAATTAGTTTCAAGAATTAGGGAGGTTGAAAGAATGAGTTTGAGGTGTGACAGAAGCGATAGGTATCAATAGTTCATTAAATCAAACATGTACATGAAACTTTGATTTGAGTTCCTTAATAGCTTAAAATTACTGGAATAGCAACAAACTTGACTAAAATTGTCATATAACTGAGTACAGTTCAGAAAGGTCTTTGGTCTGCAGTAACAACTAACATTAATAAATATATAAAGTTTGAAAAGAACAATTCTTACAGAGGCCATATTACATATTTTAGTGTGTCTAGTGCACTACTGTAACCATTATTACCAATACCATTGAAGAATAAAACATTCTTACCTTGATACTGAGTTTACTGAGGTCTTTGAGGCTGCTCTTCACTACCACCTCCACAAGCTCTTGAATACCAGAAGTTGGAGTGGAAGGATCAAGGAGATGCTCTTGCTCAATCTCTCGTACATAGAGTGGACCAAGAGAAACCTGCAGATGGAAAAAACATTGCATTACCTAACTAGGATGCAGGCAGGAGGCATGCTATAGTGCAGGATGATGAATCCCCATCTGGTGGTTACCTCAAGTTCCGAGCTACAGCAACAAATAAACATAAGTTACGTGTTTAAGGCTGCCACATGAGAAAATACCATTATAAACCATGGGTAAAATAGGGCTTGATCTTATAGTAATACGAAATCTAACACCAGATTCGTATTCATTATGTCACAAAATCCCTATATATACAGTACTAATTTTCATGGGCTGCAAAATGGAACATCCATTTCCTTCATAGATACGTGAAAAATGCTGGGAATAAAAGTTGCACATCTTTCAAATTTTAATGAAAGTTGTTAAGCAGTTTTCCTTTATGACAAAATTTTTTTGATGCAGAGGCAATAAATCCACATAAAGATATAAAAAATTTGTTTTAATTTCCTAGGGCTTTTAAATGATCCAACTCCATAGTATTGGGTGGATTTATTGGGGGTCATCTCTATGTATATTTGATGTATGAGACCAATATCAGCCACTAAAGGGCTTAATGTTAAAACAACAATTATGTTTACAATAACTAGTGAGTTTTCCATTGCAAGCATTCTTTGAGAGCAAGTTCCTGGGAAATTTCAAAAATGTTCTGAGATTAACATCAAATATATAGTTACCTGCATGTAGGCATGTCTGCGGACAGGAACCGTCATCTTCTTGCCGCGGTATTTCTTGTAAAGGAGCAGCATATCAAGGATGTATTCTAAGGCCAGGGACGGGTGCCATCGGATGTAACCATATAGCACCTCCTTGAAGTCTATGACACGCCCTCGCTCCTTTGATACTCTGAAAGGTTGGGTGGATTGCCTCAAGACATCTATATTTATGACCATGAAAATATAATGTACTGACGCACTAATGAGGTTAGATTTTAGTAAGATTTCTTCATGAATTTTCTATTAAACAGGTACTTTAAACAAACATACAAGAGAAGGGGTATATAGGATGAAGAGAAAGTGGTAATTGGCTATATATTTAACTGTGGATCAAAGGTAAGTATCAGATATAACATGTTAAGAGCCACACTTGAGGAAGAGATCAATATATAGTGTCTATGAAAATTATTCATGAAGTACACGTAGAGTAACCAAAGACCTGTGTCGTATATGAGAATGTAAAAAAAGTGGAAAGTGAAGTGCATATATAAAGTATTTAGGGAAATAATAATAGGATTTGTAGAGTAAGTAGTTTGATTGAAATAAGCGAAGTAGGCTGGTGACAAGTTGAAAGCCTAACCTGTTAATCATGTCCATAAAATCCCTGACAACATCAGTGAGTCCTTCATTGACGCCTGAGGTTATCTTGTGGCGGGGGTTGGCGGCCCCGAGCTGGAAGGCAGCACGGCTCACTAAGTCCCATGGCACCACCTCCTCCTCTAGGCCTGCATTCCACTTCTGAAGACTCACATCCATGCCTAGTTATACACATTACAACTGAGGGAGTGGAACAACTGAGTATCTTTTGTGTGCATGTGTGTGTGTGTGTGTGTGTGTGTACTGGTGGCTTCATAATACGTATAAGAGGTGGAGTACTTGTCATGTTCTAAATGTAAGAGATGATATACATACTCATAAAAAAAATTGTTGACATGTTTGAGTGTAAAATGAGTAAAAATAGATTCAATATGAAACCATGCTGCACAAAATTGATGAAATAGAAAGTTATTGATAACACATTAATTTGCAATGAACATGAAGTGTAGGTAGCGGGAAATCACTTTGAACATGACTTGGTCACTTTCTTAATATCCGACAGGAAGGTAGCGTTTGATTTAAACTAATTAACAAACTCACGGGAATCCAACATTAGAAGGTGAAGGATGACTGCTCACCTAAGTGACTGATGAAGATGCCAGCGGCGGGCTGGTCGAGGTGCGGCGTCGGCAGCCCCGCCTCCTCGCTGGTTCTGTCCAATTCCCGGGTGAGGCGCACCACTTCGCTCTCAGCCGCCCGTATAGCCAACCCCTGTCATCATGGGACAAACAGGTGGTCAAGGCTACAGTATCATCACTCTGGCTATCAATACTGCCTGGCTATGACCTATCTAACTATCATGTATCTTCAACTTGTAGATAGCGTAGAGTGTTATTATGTTGTACAATAATAATCCGGTGAATGAGTCCACATTTCCTTCCTGGACAGGACAGGGTGATGAGTACTTGCCTGCACGTATGCGTGAAGGCGATAGAGGTGGGTGTGGTTCTTAACAGGGTGCAGAGTGATAGCGCGATGCACCTCCCGCTGTTTGAGAGGTCCTGTGAAGGCCTCTGTGCCGCTGCTGTTGTGGTACATAATACTCTGCATCTGTAATGGAACACATCAAGTTATAGATTGACGCACGGAACCGTTTAGTGTTAAAAGGAAAGCTGCTACTCACCTTAAAGCAAGTCATAAGTAATACAGTACGAATGAAAAACATCTATACGTAAAAAAAATACCATAGCATACTATCAACATGATGCAATATTTGTTAAGAACCAAATCACAATTGTATCAATCACTCATGTTCGTCACAATCCCATGAATTATCATCATCTTAACCTTGATGGAGTTTGGTGTTGGGTATGGTAATCACATGGACGATAGTCAAGTACTCACGTCCGTCGCTTCCCATCCCACCACCATATTCCGTGACCTACCACAACTGTAACACATTACCTACGCAGTACACATCATGCCCGCGGCCAGGTGTCAACTATCCGTCATGGTTCTACACAAAGGCATCAATTCTCCGCGGCCTAATATTTTGTGTGCTAGTCATCCCTTCACAGCCATCATGTCCTGGTTGTAGTTGGTGATTTTGTTTGTTTATGCAGTGGTAGGGCGGACTTGGGACGGGGCCGCAGTTTCCACGTGGATGCCATGACAGGGAACTGGGACAACTCCGTTTATCGCTCCCTTCCTATATTGATAACGCAAAGTATTAATAAATTTACTTGATTAAAACAATGAATTAATAACTGTTAATCCCTATCGTCGTTATATGATTAATAACAGGCAAGGGTGAATGTTATGATGAAACAGAGAAAGTTACGTGGAAGAGCGGGACTCGCCTACCCCGCTTGCCTGACTGCCTCTGGTTAGCTGGCTGACGTCCAACACGTGTCTGGGCGGCGTTTCGGCCCAGTGACACAATCTCAGCAATATCTCTCACACACACACACACACACACACACACACACACACACACACACACACACACACACACACACACACACACACACACACACACACACACACACTGATTGGTTTCATCATCTACTCAGTTACAAATCTGCTCCATGTTGCAAGACTCGCACTAACAACTAAGAGGAAACGAAAAACAACAACAACTACTATTACTAAATACGTACTACCATCACGATAAAACGCTTTCCTGAATGTTGCCGACGGTGCACATGACCACACCATCCTGCTGGTAAACACAAGTCTGCCTCCTCTACCTACACAGGGTTCACTACATCACCAGGAGCTGTGTTAGGCTAGGCAGGACGGATCAATTAAAGTATTGGTGTACCGCAATGATAACAGCTCGGCGCCCACGTATAGGCTGACCCGCTCACCAGAGACTCAGAAATGTCAGCCGTGGTTACCCTCTGACTTTCTAGGACACACAAGACACCACTGAGTCACCCTGAGGAAGCATGTGAACTTTACGGCCGACCTCAGGGGGAGTAGAAGGTCGTATGAAAAAAGAGAGAGAGAGAGAGAGAGAGAGAGAGAGAGAGAGAGAGAGAGAGAGAGAGAGAGAGAGAGAGAGAGAGAGAGAGAGAGAGAGAGAGAGAGAGAGAGAGAGAGAGAGAGAGAGAGAGAGAGAGAGAGAGAGAGAGAGAGAGAGAGAGAGAGAGAGAGAGAGAGAGAGAGAGAGAGAGAGAGAAGAGAGAGAGAGAGAGAGAGAGAGGAAGCACGCGGCCGCCACTTTTTCCGTGGTGTAATTTAACAAGCCAACACACCAAAAGGTTGGTGGGGGGGGGGGGGGGGGGGCGGTTTAGGTGGAACGCCCACTTAGTACTATTACTTAGTTGTATAAAAGAGATAATCCAACTACTATTTTCCTTTCCCACGATGCAGCTCATACTCGTATACAAGCATGCACATACTGTAAGTACGTGCACATTCCACTGCATACATGTTACGGTGCTTTAATTACATTCGTGCAAGATTATCAGCACCGATGGGAATTTTCACCATAATATTCTTATGTGCTCTACGGAGGACAAACTAATTTCGTAGTATTTTTATAGTATTTCTAAAACAAATAAACATATGAATACATAAACTACATAATCATATCAACACAAAGCTCATCGAATGATACATAAGGTCAGATTTTGTCGCCGCAGCCACAATAGGCTGAGCTTATCCCACCTTTCACTTCTAGCGGAAGGATGCACAACCTCGCGGCAATACCCGTCCACTTGACCATCAGTGTGTTACGTGTTGTACCAGGCATGTGGAAGCAGCACTGGGCAGCCTCGTTTAGGCCCGCCTTCACGTGGTGGGGCAGCGAGGGTGCCCGTATCATGTTACCGCTCCGTTAGCTGACGTGGCCACAGTACCAGTCAGCCTCCCACGCTTCTCCCCTTCCTGTGTTAGCTGGTGTGAACCAGACAAGGCTATCACCTCTTTTCTCTACCGTTAATATGTCTATCTACGAAATGTTCAAGGACGGGAAGGTGACACTCCAGTTGAATTGCAGGACTAAACCAGGCTCCTCTTACTTAAAGTATATCAATCATTGTTTATGGATAAACCAAGACTAGTCCAGTTGTGGTAATACTTACTTACTATTACAACACCAGTAATTTGCCTGGAGACTAACGGTGAACATAATCCATGGACCAAGGTCTTGATTACACCTCATTCATTCAGACCTGAACCGAGCAAACCCCTCTTATATAAGCGCAGATCCTATCATTAAAATGAAACTATTCTGATAAATAAATAGGTCAATGAATGCACCACCGATGTCACTTTACGACAAAGTTAGCAATGCAATCATTGACCTATTCGATCACTGATAACCCATTAAATATTCCTTAAAGGTCGTTCATATTATACCAACTCTTTGCCTGTCACCAACCTACAAACACAAATTTCTTCACCCTCTGTAATCCGTGTTGAATAATGAACTACTGCCACACGTGGACGGCTTCCTACACATGAAGATCACAACATTGAATATTTTGTCAGAAAGACTTAGACATACATAGCCTACCTCTCGAACTGGCACACCTATTTCACTACAGCAAGTGGCAGTGTGTGATGGGATAAAACAAGAAACACAGGTTAAGGAGAAAGTGGTGATATCTGATGACAAACGTGTGAATCTCAACACGTCCCTGCCAACCAAACACAGAATGGTACTCACCTCGTATGACCACGTGCACGGGACGTTGGCGTACTTCCTCACACACCGACCAACCTCCACGTCCTCATGCGTTGACCTGAGGTTCTTGAGGCAGTCCCTGATGTGTGGCGAGATCTGCAGGAGGGTAGAGCGGCTCATGACCACGCCCGGGCCTCCCATGCAGAAGTTCTCGTCCGTCTTGAGGTTTAAGAGACCAATCTCGTCCTGGGCGCCCTTCCCTGCCTGGCCGATGAACTGAGGGTGTGTGCTGTTCACCGAGCGAAGGAACAGTTCCAGGCGGTCAGGACGAACATACACATCATCGTCACTGCGCATGAAGTATTCGAAGTGATCGGAAAAATGCTCTGCCATGTACTTGAGCATCATAAATGATTTCTTCTGCGGCGGGTAGGAGTCGTCGACGCCGCTTAGTCTAATGAGAGGAATGTCTGCGTCTGTGCTCGACGTTTCAGAGGAAAAGAAGGCTATTTTTCCCGGAAGCTGCTTGCCCCAGGTCTCATAAACAGCTTTGGCACGATTGTCTAAGTATTTGTTTGCAGTCATAACACCGACGAACACTAAACTTTTGGCACTGTTTTGAGTATTTTTACTTTTATCAAGTCCAATAATCCTAAACACATCATTCATATCATCATATATAGGTATACTTCGTTTAGATAAACACAAGTGGGGTTTGAGTATTAAATGTTTGATCAAAGAGGTGATTATGACTCCCAGCACCACCCCCAAGGACACCCCAAGCAGCTGGCCCAGCGCTCCTTGCCTGGCGTGGGACCCCGCGCCCACTCCCAGAGGACGAACAGTGAGGCGCATCTTCTGTGGTCTGGGTACCAGCTCGATTCCTACTGGTGGTGCCCGGTACTGGTATGGGTTCATCTTCACTGTAAACGCAGAGAAAACGACGCTCACTTTATGTTAACTGTGTACACCGATAAGCATTTAATTAAGATTTCATGACTAAAGTAACCAGTAACATGTAAATATTTGTAGCTTTCAGGGGTAGTAACAGATAAACACAATAATGAATACATATGTAGGTAAGATTATCCATGACATTTAAGGGTCATATGAGAAGAAATGTCAAGAGTGTATGTAGAATATTTAAAGTACTGCAGGTAATGAGGACGTGAACAATTAATGTTATATGTGTGAGAATTAACGTGTCACTGGTTTCTTGTATAGACAATACTGAGTGTTGTCAGCTTGGTTATTGGATTAGGTGGGTTATTAGAGAGTACACTGAAGACCGGTGTGTGTGTGTGTGTGTGTGTGTGTGTGTGTGTGTGTGTGTGTGTGTGTGTGTGTGTGTGTGTGTGTGTGTTTTTATTCACCATAACCTGGAGGATCACGCGCTAGACTCGTGATCGTCAGCCATTTCCTTCCCCAAAAGAGCTCATTCCCATTTAATCAAAGTTCAGTATCATCCAAAAAGGACATATTCAGTGTATTGTAGTCTTTAATGTTATAAACACCTTCAAGGCCTACTCTGTATTTGAACTGAGTGCTCAAATAATCAACTATATTTCTATTCTTTATGGACGGAGACAGAATGACAGCAATAGTGTGTGCAAGGAAGAACTTTATGAACAGGAGCAACAACACAGTATGTTAGAGATAGAGGTGATGGATGAAATAAATAAAATATCACATTATATATATATATATATATATATATAT
>JAXIVD010008949.1:12500-15000 GCA_036785275.1 Cancer borealis | reverse complement strand
ATTCACCACAGTATTGAGGATCACGTGCTGGATTCGTGATTGCCAGTCATTACACTCCCGGATAGAGTTTATAGCTTATTATAGTCCGATCTATGAGTATGGCTGTGACCTTCCACACACCACACACCACACACCACACACACCACACCACACACCACGCACCACACACCACACACCACACACCTCACACCACACACCACGCACCACACACCACACACCACGCACCTCACACCCCATACCACACCACACACCACACACCACACACCACACACCTCACACCACACACCACACACCTCACACCACACACCACACACCACACACCTCACATCCCATACCACACACACCACACACCACACACCACACACCACACAACCACACACCTCACACCACACACCACACACTCACACCCCGTACCACACACCACACACCACACACCACACACCTCATCCTTGTGTTGAAGGATGACACTAACTCCTCGATTACCAGTGAAAACTATGCACCTTGAGCGACGCGTGAACCTCAGATTGCCAAATGACAGACTGAAATTTTCCACCGAGTTACCGTAGTGAATGTGTGTGCGTGTTTGTGTGATAATGATAATGATAATAATTGTGATGATAATAGTAATAATAATATAACTATCTATATACCTGCTGACATTTAGGGTTCAAGGAGATTTTACTCTCTCTCCCATTCCACGTCCTGCCTTTTCGTAGAAGAGAATAATGAGAAAGGGCTTCCCAAACTTCTAGCTACGTCCCTTTTTTGTTTTGTATTTTACGATCTGCAAAGAATATGTTGGTAGTATTCTTACAAGCCCTCCCTCCCCCGTCTCCCATAAAAACACTAATAAAAATGATATATTATGAATACCTTAATAATATACTGATGTTTAAAATAATACCTTTTTACTGATAATAATAATAAATGTAATCAGAGTATAATAATCATAATCCTTATCGTGCGAAGTCAATAGTACGTGTGTGTGTGTGTGTGTGTGTGTTGTGTGTGTGTGTGTGTGTGTGTGTGTGTGTGTGTGTGTGTGTGTGTGTATAACGGAGGATACTTACTGTAGTGTTGGCTTGTGTGGAGGATGCTAGCGTGCAGAACTCCTCCTCCTCCTCCTCCTCCTCCTCCTCCTCCTCCTCCTCCTCCTCCTCCTCCTCCTCCTCCTCCTCCTCCTCCTCCTCCACTCTCTATTCTTCTCCCTATCCTCTCTCACCTCTTATCTCTCTACCTACTATTTCCTCTTCTTCCACCTTCCTTCATCCGCTTTTCCTTTCCCTCCTCCATCTCCCTTGTCTAACTTTTCCTCCCATCTGTGCTTATTTTCCTTTCCACTTCTGTTTCCTTCCATCCTCTCCCCTCCTCTTCCTCCCCCTCCCCCCCCCTACCTCTTCCACCTGCAGGATCGTGATAGACGTTAATGAGGTAGTGTTTCAGTCACGTGCGTTTAATACAAAAAAGTAATAATACAAAAAATAATGCGTATCTCAGACGATGTAAAAAAAAAAAAAAGTGCGCCGTCTAGACATATCAAATAAAAAAAAAAAGAGTTAAATATGCAGGAAAAAAAATTTGATATAGTAATACTGAAGTGAAATAAAGTAATAATAGTTGAATGGATTGTTGATTAATAAGTTCAAGGGTCACTTTTTTGGAGTTTCAGCCACGCAGTAAAAAATTAAAATACATTGAATAGTAACTTGAGAAATTCTAAATGTGTGAAATGATAAAAGAAATGTTAATTCTAGATGCATATTTTTGTTGCTGTTGTCGGTGGTGGTGGTGGTGGTGGTGGTGGTGGTGGTGGTGGTGGTGGTGGTGGTGTCATTGTTGTTGTTGTTGTTGTTGTTGTTGTTCCTGCACGTGCCTCGTCAGTATGTATTTATAGGTATTACATGAGTCTTTTTTTTTCCACCTTTTCTGTTTAAAGGCAAGCCGGTGCAGTGCGTGAGGCGATATGTAGGTGGCGTTGAGACCCGTGAGTGGGTGAGTGAAGCTAAGAGGCGCCAGGACAGGTTTTCATAAAGCTTCGAGTTTCTTTCCATTTTAATTTTTCGCTAAAGGTATAGAATCTTCTCTTTATTTTATCATTTTTCTTATGAACCATTGTGATTGTAAGGATGAAAATAGAATAGAATAGCCTTACGAAAATCAACTCTTGCATTAGTGACGATAATAATGATGATAAAGAAGATACAAAGGAATGCAAAGGAATACACAGGAATAATCAAACCAAAACAAGCCTAATGGTCTTAATTAACGAGGCTGTCTACGGAAACTACATGAACTACAGTATCAAATCTACACGTAAAGAAGCAAGATGATAGTGATGACGATGATGATGATTGTGATGATGGTGATGATCATTTTGCGTGAGGTGAGGCTTCAGTGATGGAGATGGAGTGGTGGAGAGGTGAAGGATGGAGTAGTGGAGTAGGAGGGGGAGTAGGGGGGAGTGGCAGGAGTGGATAGTAATATAAGACACAAAACAATT
>JAXIVD010008949.1:0-7500 GCA_036785275.1 Cancer borealis | reverse complement strand
GTTAAGAGTAAAAAAGCCCTTACCTGTAATATCGGTCCACTTACTAAAGGACAAGGAAATCACACAAACGACGAAAATGAAATGGCTACAATCCTAAACAACTTTTTTGCATCCGTATTTACAGAAGAGGATTGTTCATCGTTTCAACCACTCGAGACTAGAAGAACCGAAAACTTCTTAAATGATTTACTCATCGTAGAAAATGACGTTGAACAAAAAATCGATAAGATGAAAAATAATAAAACCCCTGGACCAGATAAAATTTCCCCGAAAATCTTGAAAGAGGTCAAGCATCAGATCAGTAAACCGCTTGCAATCATATTCAATAAATCCTTAAGGATTGGTAAAGTTCCATCAGATTGGAAACGTGCTAATGTAACCCCAATCTTCAAAAAGGGAGACAAGTCACAACCCGGAAATTATAGGCCAATCAGTCTGACGTCAGTAGTATGTAAATTAATGGAGACAATCATTCGTGACAATATGGTGAAATTCCTTGAAGACAACGATATAATTAAACCCTCACAACATGGTTTCCGTAATAAACGTTCATGTCTAACTAACTTATTAGACTTCTTTTACAATGTTTTTGACACGTACGATGAAAGCAGAGCAGTAGATATCATATATCTGGATTTTCAAAAGGCCTTTGATAAAGTTCCCCATCAACGATTGCTTAACAAACTAAAGATTCACGGTATCTCTGGTAGCATCTACAATTGGCTTCAGGACTGGCTCTCTGAACGTAAACAGAGAGTAGTCTTAAACGGTGTCTCCTCTCAATGGTTAAACGTAAAAAGTGGCGTACCACAGGGTTCAGTACTTGGCCCTATTTTGTTTCTGATATATGTTAATGACATAGATGATGGGATCTCATGCAAAATATCAAAATTCGCTGACGATACGAAAATTGCCAGTAAAGTAACTTCGACAAGTGACAGAGAAGTCTTACAATCAGACCTTGATCGACTAACGTCTTGGGCCAATAAATGGCAAATGAAATTTAACGTTGATAAATGTAAGGTACTACATATCGGAAGAAATAATGATCACGTTCAGTACCAAATGAATGGAAAACTACTTTCTGCAGTGAACAAGGAAAAAGATCTAGGAATCACAATATCAAGCGATTTAAAACCCAGTCAGCATTGCTCAGAGGTAGTTAAAACCGCTAACAGATTGGTCGGCTTTATTGGGCGTACTTTCGAAAATAAATCAGAAAAAGTCATATTAAAACTGCATAATTCACTAGTACGACCTCATCTTGAATATTGCGTACAGTTCTGGTCCCCATATTACAGAAAGGACATTGACAAACTGGAAAGAGTCCAGCGTAGAATAACGAAAATGATTCCAAGGCTGAAAAATAAACCTTATGAAGAAAGACTTAAAGAATTAAACTTATTCAGCCTCGAAAAACGAAGGATGAGAGGAGATTTAATTGAAATGTTCAAGATAATTAAAGGATTTGATAATATCAATGCAGAAGATTACATTACTTTTGATCGATCAAATATAACAAGAAGACGTCATACTTTTAAGATTACTGGTAAAAGATTCACATCAAACGAAGCCAAACATTTCTTTTTCAATCGGATCGTTAACGTTTGGAACTCCCTGCCCGCCAATGTCGTCGACAGTAAAACAATTAATACATTCAAAAATAGACTGGACAAATACTTAGAAGCCAATCCGCAACTAAAACATTATTCGTCAACATAGTAAACTTTGAGCAAGTTCCTTCTAATGTACAGTAATTACAAAATCTCGATTCGGAAGGACGTCGCTAGGGGCCTGACATCGCTTGCCAGGTAGTAGTGTTAGTGACAGTAGTAATAGGATAGACTAATCTAATTCCACGCATTTATTTATTTATTTTTACTTATATTGCATGGTTGGCCTTCCTCTCCTGCCAGTCGTGGCTGGTGGGAGAATCCCTCACCCTTACTATCCTGTATCCTTCATCCCAGATTTGATAGTGTAGTCTAGTTTATCACAAACAGCCTCGTAAGGGCCAGTAGGCCTGTTGCTGTTTGTTCTTCCTATGTGTTCCTCCTCCTCCTCCTCCTCCTCCTCCTCCTCCTTTTCTTCCTCCTCTTGAAGCAGATGTTGTAAACGTGAGGCTCTTCTTAGCAAAGTCGAGTGTTTTCACTTATTATCTCTCTCTCTCTCTCTCTCTCTCTCTCTCTCTCTCTCTCTCTCTCTCTCTCTCTCTCTCTCTCTCTCTCTCTCTCTCTCTTCGTAATATACCTAAATTAAACAGTAAATTGGCGAAGATAATCCGCTAATTTAAGCAACATGTGCAATTACCTACACAAACGTCTCATTGACATTAATTACTGAACGCACGATGCAAAAAAAAAAAAAAAAAAAAAAAAAAAAAAAAAAAAAAAAAACTGAAAAAATAAGAAAAATAAATAAAAATAAAATAATCGAGGATGGCAAAGGGTAGCTGTTTTAAAATCGGCAAATAATAATGATAATGATGCTAATAATAAGGCAGTCAGTCAGATGTACAGTCTAGAACGTGAGGTAAGGGATTAAAAGTTACATAAAGTAGTATTTCGATAAAAAAAATAAATAAACATGTGAGTCGGTTTGTATAAGTTAATAATGAAAGCCACAGGTTGTGTAACAGTTGTGTAGCATGTTTACTTTCTTTCTTTCTTTTGACTTTGACTAATGTAATTATATATGACAATACTTGAGTTCATGTGTATTTACTGGAGAGAGAGAGAGAGAGAGAGAGAGAGAGAGAGAGAGAGAGAGAGAGAGAGAGAGAGAGAGAGAGAGAGAGAGAGAGAGAGAGAGAGAGAGAGAGACAGAGAGAGAGAGAAAAACGTAGCAATAAATGAATAGAAAAATTTCAAAGTATCTACATAGCTTATTACATGACTTTCAAATTATCAAAGGAATGATTCACTCTAAAATGAATGACCATTTTATAACAACATAAAATTTAAATTTAATTGATACTATAATCATTTTTCCACCGGCAGTCTTTATATTGGTGTCATTACTACTACTACTACTACTACCTACTACCACTACTACTACTACTACTACTATTACTACTACTACTATACTACTACTACTACTACTACTACTACTACTTACTACTACTACTACTACTACTACTACTACTACTACTACTACTACTACTACTGCTACTACTACTAGTACTACTACTATTACTATTACTACCACTTCTACCAATACTAATAATAATAATAATAACAACAATATTATTACTACCAATACTACTACTACTACTACTACTACTACTACTACTACTACTACTACTACTACTACTACTACTACTACTACTACTACGATGACGAAGAAGATGCATGAATCCATGAATATAATACTTAGTAAAATAATGTAATTCAAATAATCGCATTATATCGTAGAGTTAAAAAAAAAATTAAGAAGTCATAATTATATAGAAACAGATTCTAAGAAATGATAACAAAAGAACATAATTCACAAAAAAATATATACAAATACGTGGCCTCCATAGCACAATAAATAAAAAAATAAAAAATAAATAAAAAATGAAAGAAGAGAAAAGAAGAAAGAAAATAAACAGGTGATTAAATAAACCACAATACATAACCTACACCAACGCCAATAAATAAAATCCACCTTGAAGCACGTTGATCCACGCCTCCACCATCCACCATCACGTGTCCCCACCACTAAGCCTCCACACAGCCACCCTTACCACTCTGAACACCTGGAAGGCATCAATCACACCACTCCTGCCACGTGCCTGCTGAGACTCCCCTCGGTTCGCCCCACAATGGCTGTCCCTTATTCATACACATTGATGGGCAGGAGCGACTAAGAGAAGCAAATCACATGCTCATGTATTCCCTGGATTTGACATTAAAGTGTTGTGCAGGTAACAGGCTTTGCTTCAGTCTTGCCAAATAGTCATTGTCTATTCACCTGGCTGGTTAAGCGAGGCACTTGTTACATAAGGTATTAATTCGTCTCTTTTTGTCGGTATTTAGTGTTTGTCTCGCAGCGGACGGGATCATAACTAAGTAAAACGTAATTCATTGTTCTAAGCAGATATGTATAACGCCACTGTTATGTATGACTTAAATAAGTATGTGAGGTTGTTTAAGGCTTGAATACCTCCCAACACCTATCAAAACAGTACTAATTCATCTATATAGTAAGTTTCCAATCACTCGCATCTTAGTCTTGGCTGGAGAGACCCTAAAGAGACCCTGCGTTCTAGTGGCTTACCTTCATACATTGCCTCAAGTATCATCACTAATACCTATAATTCTCACAGATTACCTTGTTATCGCAAAATCAAGGATAGTAACCTTAACATTACTACGAATCCACTACAATGACTCCGATCCATGACTCTGTAATAGCCAGTCCATGCAAGTGTTGAATATTGATGCAGCTAAATAGTAGGTCCCCGCGGCTCACCCTTCAATGAACAGGAAACAAGCCGGACGGATCACCACCACAACACCACACTCACACCCCGGAACACAAGCCACTCAATCATGCTGACTCCCACACAGTCTCACAAGATCCCTCACTGCCTACCAATGAACGGAATCAAATACCTTACCGACAGAGGATGTAACTTTTGTAGACTTACCGAATGTAAACTTGAAATATTGAGATCTATAAAACTCGCATCAACAGAATATGTAAAGCGAACAACTTATGCATCACACTCTGTAGCACTTTAATAAAAATAGTCACCCCAGTTTATCTCTTCCGTTCGTTTGCCCTTTCCAGAAGAGGACAAACAGACGTCTATTCCAGCCAGGAGGAATGGTGTCAGACTTCCCGCTAATAGCACACATACCAGCTGTTCCCCCCATTCCCTTCCCCTTTAACCTTGCACCACTCTACAGCCTCAGCAAAAACGGTCTTGGTTTCGATATGTGTTGGGTCAGCAGCGTCACTCAAGCATCATCAACAAGAAGCTGACCTCAATGGGGGTTCGGGAGTGTGTCAAAAGTACAGCTACTCAATGTACTCAGCCCAACCTTCCTTGTATTCACCTGATACGAGGAAACCATTACCTGTTCGGAAAGAGTTCACCTCAGGATAAAACAAGGTAAGAGTTTTTGCTTTAGTCCTCAGTAAGCAGGTTAAAAATCACTCACACTAGAATTACCTACAAGAATCTCAATGATTATTTAAGCTTGCAGCCTCTCCTTGCCTGTCTCATAATGAGTCAGCTTCTATGAGTTAGAACCCTAATTGGCCCAGATACTTATCCACAATAAAACTAAATTAATGGAGTAAAGGAGCGTGTCACAATAAGATAATGATACGCTTCGTGACTGTCTATTGTTTGCCAGCGTGAGGCGGCTCAACATGACAGTGACACACAACTCTGGTTTCAATTCTTTACAGTCTAGACTTTTAAGCGATCCGATCCTATGCGATCCGATTCGAAGAAGACGCTGACAATAGGTTTCAGTGCACCCACGTGTCCACTTCAGATTCTATTCTTTATTTGATTCTCTTCTTCCCCTCCTCTTCATTCTTCTCATTCTTGTGTTCTATTGCGCATTCCAATCTTCATTCATTCATTCATTCCTTATTGACTTTCTTCATTATGTAATCAGCGCTATTATATCTTTGCATGAATTACCCTTCAAGTACAATTCCAATTTACTTTCTATCCTTCTCTATTGAAATCGTGATCCTCTCTCTTTTTTCCACAATCTGTCGCCTTCCTCTCTTTACTAAAATCAAGTGTAGTTTCATTGTCATGTTCCTTCTTTTTCAGCAGATTAGTAATAAGTTCCCAATTCATACAAACTTTACCTTGCCAAACTTTCCCATGTTATGTTGGTAATAGTAAGTGTGTATCCCTTCATCCTGATACCTTATACTGTCCCTACTATTACTATTACTATTACTGTCCTTACTATTACTACAACGCCAAGTCATGGAAGCGTTGTGGTAATAGTCGTAAAAAAAAACATTATAAGTTGTTGCAGAATTTAAGTAGATATTATTTTCAACTTAAATTATTGTGTGGGATGAGGGATTGGATGAAGTGGTTGCACGCACACACACACACACACACACACACACACACACACACACACACACACACACACACACACACACACACACACACACACACACACATACACACGTCACTCGTCACAATCAGCAGCGTCAGTATCTTCCTCTACACTCTTGAGGCATCACACCACAGTTGCTTCTCAGTGCAACTCATCTCTCTGTTAATGTTATTTCGATAGCAAGCCATTTTACTACTACTACTACTACTACTACTACTACTACTACTACTACTACTACTACTACTACTACTACTTCCCCCCATGTCTATATTTCTCCTACTGTCCTCTTTACAGGGTCTGGCGACAAGCGGGATTTTTTTTTATACTTAATTTATTTTTCCCTTAGCCAGTACCCTTTTAATGTAATTTAAAAAAAAATTATAGATAATATCAGTAATAGTTGTAGTAGTAGTAGTAAAAATAGTAGTAGTAGTAATAATAGTAGCAGCAGTAGATGTTGTAATAGTAATAATGACGATGATAATAATAATAATCATAATAATCATAATAATAATAGTATTAACAATAACAATAAACAAAACAATAATAATGATAATAAAAAATAAAAGGTTTACCGGTTTGAACGTTTATAAGTCTATTTGTCAATTATTCTACTTCTCTTCTCTCTCTCTCTCTCTCTCTCTCTCTCTCTCTCTCTCTCTCTCTCTCTCTCTCTCTCTCTCTCTCTCTCTCTCTCTCTCTCTCTCTCTCTCTCTCCTCTCTCTCTCGTTCCTTGGCCTCTCAGCTCTGGGTACGAAACAACCTGATTCACACCTGCCCCTGTCCATGCCAAAAAAACAAACAATGTAAGTACCAATTTGATTGAATCTGATACCAAACAGAATAAACACACTTGATGACCAGATGACCCCAGTTCCAATGGCTTCACTGGCACGCCCTCCCTTCTGGGTCATCAGTGCACACGAAGAAGAAAAAAATATTGTATAAAATTAAAGTCGTTATAATCAGTATTTAGATCAAATTGTTTTCTTAAATCCTACTTCTTATTTTGTGGGAGTGAATGTTTGAAAATGTGTGGGTGTCATTGTCTTAGTTTTGCAATTAAATAGTTTTCAATATTTTTAGTCGTTATTTTTAAGGGAGAGAATATTTATGAAAAAAAATGCTAGGAAGGATATTCCCTATCATTCCACTGTCAAAATTAGTTATAAAAGAAAGTTTGAGAATAGTGCTGTTAGTTATAATGATGACAGTCGTATAAGAAGTATTAGTATTAAGATTATTATTTGTAGTAGTAATAGTAATAGTAATAGTAGTAGTAGTAGTAGCAGTAGAAGTAGTAATAGTAGTAGTAATAGTTGTAATACAAATAATATTACTAAAACAAGACTATTTTTAAGTCAGATTCCTCCTCGTCACTACGCCTTCAAAATACATGGTGATCCCTTCTTAC
>JAXIVD010008948.1:0-12500 GCA_036785275.1 Cancer borealis | reverse complement strand
CACATAGGTGCTACCGAAATAGTCTACTAGGTCTTCCAGTCCTTCAGCATCAGGTATATTCTTTATCAGATAACCCATCCCATATTATATATATTATATGATTATTTAAGTAAATGTAATCGTAAGTTATAAAATAAATTACTTAAACTATATATCCTCTTCAAAAAAATAGAACTGGGGGTTTTGTCCGCTGGGGGTTTTGTCCGCTGGGCGTTTTGTCCGCTGGGGGTTTTGTCCGCTGGGGATTTTGTCCGCTGGGCGTTTTGTCCGCTGGGGGTTTTGTCCGCTGGGGATTTTGTCCGCTGGGGGTTTTGTCCGCTGGAGGTTTTGTCCGCTGGGGGTTTTCCGCTGGGGGTTTTGTCCGCTGGGGGTTTTGTCCGCTGGGCGTTTTGTCCGCTGGGGGTTTTGTCCGCTGGGGATTTTGTCCGCTGGGGATTTTGTCCGCTGGGGGTTTTGTCCGCTGGGGGTTTTGTCCGCTGGGGGTTTTGTCCGCTGGGCGTTTTGTCCGCTGGGGGTTTTGTCCGCTGGGGATTTTGTCCGTTGGGGATTTTGTCCGCTGGGGGTTTTGTCCGCTGGGGGTTTTGTCCGCTGGGCGTTTTGTCCGCTGGGGGTTTTGTCCGCTGGGGATTTTGTCCGCTGGGGGTTTTGTCCGCTGGGGGTTTTGTCTGCTGGGGGTTTTGTCCGCTGGGGGTTTTGTCCGCGGGGGTTTTGTCCGCTGGGGGTTTTTTCCGCTGGGGATTTTGTCCGCTGGGGTTTTTGTCCGCTGGGGGTTTTGTCTGCTGGGGGTTTTGTCCGCTGGGGGTTTTGTCTGCTGGGGGTTTTGTCCGATACACCTCCGCTACAGAGGCTGTGTGTGTGTGTGTGTGTGTGTGTGTGTGTGTGTGTGTGTGTGTGTGTGTGTGTGTGTGTGTGTGTGTGTGTGTGTATGTGTGTATGTGTGTGTGTGTGTGTGTGTGTGTGTGTGTGTGTGTGTGTGTGTGTGTGTGTGTGTGTGTGTGTGTGTGTGTATGTCTGTGTGTGTGTGTATGTGTGTGTGTGTGTGTGTGTGTGTGTGTGTGTGTGTGTGTGTGTGTGTGTGTGTGTGTGTGTGTGTGTGTGTGTGTGTGTGTGTGTGTGTGTGTGTGTGTGTGTGTGTGTGTGTGTGTGTGTGTGTGTGGGTGCGCGTGCGTGTGCGTGTGTGTTAGGGATGATGTCAAAGAGAGTTAAGAAGAGGAGCAGAGGAAAAGTTACTAGGTAAAGAGAAGAGGGAGAGGGAGAGGTTAGGAGGTAAATTAAGAAGAGACAAACAGATATGAAGCACAGGGAGTGGGTTTAAAAAGATATGGTTAAGAAGGTAAACGTGATAAGGGGAGGGAGTTAAATGGATAAATATAAAAAATGTAGAGTGGGGAATGGTACAGGTTGACGCAGAGGGGAAGGCTTAACGAAATATAGACGAAGAATGGGAGGGAGGTTGGAAGAGGAAGGAGGATACAAGGAGGATCACAGAAGGTGGTGGTGACGACAATATTTCATCCAGATATTAATTTGGGTCCCGTCCTCTGCAAATTACTTCACCATTTGCTTTACATTGATCTATGAGGACGTCATGGCATCACTCATTCCTTAGTGTGCTTCCCACCAGCCAGAGATGCGATATTGCTGCCCGGAGAACAAGCTATCCAAATTACTGGTTCTGATCAGCTGATAGTTTGTTAATTAAAGTCAACAATATCACATTGGTGTTAATAGTGAGTATTTTTGGTGTTGAAAATGTCACGCTTTCGGCGCTGTATAATGTTAGCGCTACACATTCTTTGAGCTACATACATACACAAAGACGCACCTTCTTACCACCACACACTGATAATATACTGGTAATGGTAGCAGCATCAATGTTATTATTATTATCAATAGTAGTCGTGGTAGTAGCTGTAGTAGTAATAGTACAACTACTTCTACTAGTACTACTACTATTATTAATTCTACTACTGCTGTTGCTATTAATTCTACATATACTTATACTATTAACACTAACAATACTAGTTCTACTACCACTATACTGCTACTATTACTACTACTACTACTATTACTACTATTACTACTACTACTATTACTACTACAACTACTACTACTACTACTACTACTACTACTACTACTACTACTACTACTACTACTACTACTACTACTACTACTACTACTACTACTACTACTACTACTGCTAGTACTCCTGCTGTTGTTGCTAGCACTACTACTACTACTACTACTACTACTACAACTACTTTTTTTTACTACTACTACTACTACTACTACTACTACTACTATAAATAGATCCATCCACTGTTTATTTGCGCTACTCCACTAATTGGAGGTCACCACCCCCAACTCTGTTCGCTAGTGACTGTGGCATCCAATCATGGTTCTAATCATTAATATTTCTAGCTTACACATCTAATTATACTATCATTCTTCATATATATATATATATATATATATATATATATATATATATATATATATATATATATATATATATATATATATATTATTTACAAGTCCCTACGATCTACCCTCAGTCCGCTCTCCACTACTGTGGCCTCACAGTCGAGGCCCGAAATGTTTGTGTTGGTAGGGGTGGAGTACCTAGTTCCCCTGAGACATACGACGGCAGACCTGAGTAGAGAGAAGGAGAGGCGACATCTCATCCAGGCGACAACATAGCTCCTTGGCTGGTGTTTCTTTTCTGTCATTACGTCAGCTAGGCTTCCGTAGAAACACTTCGCCCTAGAGCCCATTCCGCCGAATGATGTGAAAACCAGGGGCGTAAAGCTGCCCTAATCCACGTGCTGGATCCTCTCCTCGTATGCCCTGACTTTGTCGTCCTCGTTCTTCTTGTGAGCAGCTTCTAAGGACAAGTTGTTGTAGCAGGCAGCCATCGGATCAAAGATGCGGATGTCCACGAAGGTTTTCTGTCCACGCATCCAGAATCCACGGGCGCTGATGTCCACACGAGCCTCGTTGCTGGAGTTAGCTGTAGCATATACGAGGTTTTCGCCGGTCAGGGGAAGAAGAAACGGTTCGGTAGAAACGTCATGGCACATTTCCCTGAGCATGCTGGCCGTCAGATCCCTCACTTCATCATAGCGGATGCATATGAAACCCCCTTTTTTGCATACCATGGTGTGGTCAACGCTGTTGAGGTTTCCACATGCACAGGTTTTAGGGAGTCCCTCCACTGGCCAGCCATACCTCAGAGCAAGGGCGTCAATAAATTCTTGTTTGTTGAGGCTGAAACCCTTTGCTCTTATGGGCAGTGATGTTAGCCAGTTAGAGGCTCTTGTTTCCTGTGCAGTGAGAATTTTTTTCACTGCATCCACAGGCAAGACGCTTTTTAGGTGTTCAAAGCTGCCCTTTTGTTCTCGTTGCCTGTGTTTGGATATTTGTTTCTTTAGCTCAGTGATCGCATTGTCGTCTGCTTCACCATGAGCGTCCTAAGCTATTATCATCACTGTGAGAGACCTGGTGAATTTGATGGAGCTTTGGTGTTCTGTGGCAGCCATTCTTTCTGGGGAGGTGATGCCCAGTCCACCAAGTTTTGATGGAAGCGCAAGCAACGCCCTCTCATTGTCCCCAAGGATGCGTGATCTCAGTAACACTGGTAGGAAGGTATTCCTGATGGCGTCCTCCAGTGGCCTGAGGAGAGGGCTGATGCCGCGGATGGTGCGCATGACATAGTTCTACCGATGTTTCAGTCCATGCGTGTAGGCTGAGTAGGCTGCATAGGGCTCAGTCCTGGCCATGTTAGACAGGACTTCCACCTCCTTCACCCATCCTGCTACTTTGCCTCCGATGTACTCCTTCTTGAACTCCTCCGTGCCAATAACTGCACCCAAGTGCCTCTGTCCATATTTAGTCACAGTCACACCGCTGCCGTGAAAGATTTCAATCCCACTGTCATATAGTTCGGGTTTGACTATCAGAATGGATTTGGCGGCATTGGGCAAGTAGCCTATCTTAGGGCCGTTGTTATTCACCAGGCACCACCACTCTTTTAAGTCTGTGAGTTTTCCGGCCCCTGATAATTCATCAGCATACGCCACTTGCTTCACAGATGTGTTTTCATATTTAATTTCATCTTGGAGGACTGATAACCCAAGGGCGTACATTGCCATGACCACTGGATCCTTTGGGTTGTGCCTTCCATAGATTGAATCACCTAAACTCTAACACTTCCACTATCACTACTTATGTACATATTTGATGGTTCACTATACGTATTATTTACATAGGTTTCCAATGAGGGACATTTAACACTGATGTTATGGAGCATTGTTTTTCTAGTTATGGTGTTAAACGCATTTTTGGCGTTCACTAAAAGAATCGCTTCACAGTCGTCCCGGTCGAAAATCTCCCTCATGGCGTGTATGGCCGCTTCTCCCCCAGTCAGTTGTCCTGCACACACCTGCAGGTTCCCCACTGCCCTTCGTACGTCCTCCTTGACTACCGCCATGATGCTTTTTCCGATGATACGTCTTGGGACCTCACCGATGCCGATGGATCTGCATCCTGGCTTTTTGTCAAGAGGGATTAGACGGCAGGCAGTCAGGGCGTCAATGTGTCTGGAAGGTGTGGCGGCCATCTTCCTCGCTAGTGATGCCAGGGCATTGCATAGGTCGCTAGCGGCGCTGCCACAGATGGGGACACTCAACAGGCGACGCCAGCCCTTCGCATCCAGGCCAGAGGGACCCGCACTCCCATGAGTTTGGAGAGCCTTCCTCCACACCAGATCTCCTGTTATCATTTCATAGATAACTCTGTTTGGTGGGTGAAGGCAACCCTGCAGTCGGAGTTCCTCGGAGAAACTGGACTGAGGATGTTTTTCCTCCAGTTGGCTGAGTGGAAGCACACCATCTGCCTCTTCCTCCTCAAGAGCCCGGAGGGCGGAAGACACTACTACTACTACTACTACTACTACTACTACTACTACTACTACTACTACTACTACTACTACTACTACTACTACTACTACTACTATTACTACTACTACTGCTACTACTTCTGCTGCTGTTGCTACCACTACTACTACTACTACTACTACTACTACTACTACTACTACTACTACTACTACTACTATTACTACTACTACTACTACTACTACTACTACTAATAATAATAATAATAATAATGATAATAATAATAATAATAATAATAATAATAATGCAATAAAAACTACTGATATTGTAGTACAATCAATACTAATAGTAACACTAATTTTAATACTTCAACTTTTATTTCGTTTACTATTACATTACCATTGATACTAATACAACTACAAATACTTGTAGCAGTACCCCTTGGTGCAGGCGCGTTTTCTCTTCACCTGCTACAAGGAAAATGTGCCGACGCAGCTATAACTAATGTAACCTTGTTTTCTGTATATTTTCTTTATTTCATATGTATATTATATATTCTTTGTTCATGTTTTTCCTTTCGCACATGTTATTCTTTATTTTTATATGCTGCAAACTAGCCTTCACCTTCGACTCTGCGCACACTGTCCCTAGACAGCGCGCATACACAACTTTAAATCCTTATTGTTAAAATGTATTATTTTGTATATACGTATAAATATTTTTGTTAATAAATCGAGTTTCGACTTGACAGCTAAAGCGAGAGGACGTGCGTGCTCCTTCTCCTGGTCAGGCAGGTGTAGTCAGGTCAGGTTAGGTCGGGCCGCGCGTCGGACCCGACCCCGCGTGTTCTGAAAGACAACGATGGCTTCCAACTACAGTGCTGCCACGACCCCCGCCGTGTCCTTGGGTGCCGGATCTGGGATGGGGAAGCGGGCCTTGGATCTGTCCACCTCCGACTCCCCACCGCCGCAATCCACCCCCAAGAAGGCCGCCCGAAATCTCGGGCGTGAGTTGGTTCACGCTGGCGAGGACCACAGTGAAATTAGTGATTGTGATAGTGATAGCGGGGCGAACGAGCCCCCTCCAGTGATCGACCTCTCCTCGAACGAGGGGCGCCAGGAGGGCGAACAAGGCCAAGTGGGCGCAGAGCAGGGCGATGGCTGGACCCTAGTGGGGAGGAACGGCCGAGCTGCCCTCCACCAGATCCCCCCGCGGCCCAAGTTCAAGCTGGGCTCCCTCGGGGACCACGAGACCGCCTATCAGGCCATCACGGCGCTGGAGGAGGAGTACCCTGCACTGAAGATGGAGGTAAGGCCCAACCTCAAGGCGGAGTACGTCCTCACCCCCAAGGACGAGGCCTCCGCGACCTTCCTACGACGACTCGCCGAGGAAGGAAACAGGGTGCTCCTCCTTGACCCCAACCTGAGGAGGCACAAGGTGATGCTTCAGCGCTACCCCCTTGACCTCCCCCTCAACGATGTGAGGAACCACGCCAACGTGCTGTCCGCCACGCGACTACGAGCCACGCGGGACAACATCCCCACCAGGCAAGTGTTGGTCGAGCTACAGGGGCCGCCGCCTGCCAAGCTAGACCTGGGCTGCTGGGGCTCGTACACCCTGCGAGGCTATCAAGGCGAGCCTGTCAGGTGCTACAGGTGCCAGAGATTCAACCACCTGCAGGTAAGGTGTGCCCACTCAGCCAGGTGCGGGGTGTGCACGGGTCTCACCCGACGAAGGAGTGCATTGGTCGACACAAGACCAATGAACCCACCACAGCCAAGTGCCCCAACTGCGGGAAAAAGCATCATGCTTGGAACCCGCAGTGCCCTGAGAGACTCCGAAGGATGCGGAGTGCCCCCCAGCGACAACGGCATCAACAGGGGCAACCACGTGGCGGCCCCCAGCACCCACAGAGACGAGAACCACCACACGACCAGCAACAGCGCGAGCAACAGCGGCAACACCGCTCTGTTCCCGCCCTGCCGCATGAAAGACCAGCCTGGGTCAGCCAGGCTCCCCCCACCCGGGACCCCACCCCCTCCCAGGCCAGGACAGATGGGAGACAGCCACCGCCCGGGAACGAGGCCGCCGCCGCCGTTAATCCCCCAGCACAGCCAGCCCCCCAGAGACAAAATGGCGCCAAGTCCCGCCGCCGCCGTGGCCGCCCACGCAGCAGCAGCCAACGGCGCCAGACCCAGCCTAACAAAGCCCCTGCCGCAACCTCCGCGACGCCGCCAGTGGAGCTTCGCACGGCACCATCCGCGGCATCGCCTACAGCACCGTCTACGGCATCGCAGGCGGATAGCGGGCGCCCCACGGGTGCCTTGGGCGAGGAAATGCGTGGCCTGGTGCGTGTGATCGTGGAGAGGCTGGTGGAGGAGGTGAGGCGACTCATCCTCAGCCGGCCGGAACTCATCGTTCAGGAAGACGTGGGCGAGCTTCTCCTCCAGGAAGCGGCGGCCGTCATCACAGGAGGCGCCTGTCATCCCCCGACAAGACAGAGGGAGCTCGAGCAGCGGCCCACGCCACCAGCGGACCAACCTCGTCAAGATGGAGGGGCACAGTAACGCCACGACCACTCGCGCGGCGCCGCCGGCGGCCGCCCCCAAGCTCCAAATCCTACAGTGGAACGTGCAGGGACTCCGCCCCAAACGACACCAGGTGCTACAGGCCGTGGTCGAGGAAGACCTCGACGTGGTCCTCCTCCAGGAGACACTGGCACCAGCCGACTTTGAATGGAGGGTGGCGGGATACACTCTCCACTCGCTGGCCGCCACGCCTGGGGGCGCCCGCGGCTGCTTGGCGCTGGTGAGGAGCGCTATCCCGCACCGAAGGATTCGCCAACCAGTGCACTGCGGGGACGCTGTGGAGGCCTTAGCGCTGGAGCTAGAGGTAGGAGGTGTCTCGCTCACGGTGTACAACCTGTACAGGAGCCACAGACACCTCTTGGAGGCGGGGAAACTGCTTGGGTTGGCCGAGCACTCCAGCCTCCTGGTGGCGGGCGACTTCAACGCCCACCACTCCGTACTGCAGTCAGTGTCTCCCACCAACGAGACGGGCCGCCACCTTGCAGTGCTGCTCGAGGAGCTCCCTCACGTCAGGCTCCTCAACACTGGGGAGCCCACCCACACCCGGGGAGGACGGCTAGACCTCACCTTCGCGTCAGGTGACCTGACACCTGGCGCTATTTGGCAGGTGCATCCCACCCTCACCAGTGATCACTACGCCACCCTCACCACCCTGGCGGTGGCGCCGCCCGTCCCGCAGCGACCACTACCACGTTGGGACGTTAGGAGAGCCGACTGGGCCAGGTTTCAGGCCGGCCTGAACGAGTGGTGGACCGCCTACGAGCTACCGGGAGACCTGCACCGACAGGAGAGGGACCTGATGGCGGCCATTCAGAGGGCAGCCGACGCCGCCATCCCCAAGACCTCCCCAGGCCGCCGCCGCCGCCCGGACTGGTGGTTCTACTGCGAGGAGGTGAGAGAACACAACCACCGCGTCAACATCCACCGCAAGCTGTACAGGAAGCAGCCAAACCCCACCACCCTGAGGCTGCTGCAGGAGGTTGTGAACCGCGCTCGGGTTGTGTCTCAGCGAGCCAAGGAGGCAAAGTGGCTGCAGTGGTGCGCCACCTTCAGCCAGCACACCTCCCTGGGCCAGCTGTGGAGGAGTGTGCGTACCGCCACGGGTGCCGCCCCTCCCCGCCCTCCAGCCCACCCACACCCGGAGCAGGAGGCGGAGAGGATCGTGAACACCTTCACCGAGCCAGGCTCCAGCACCCAGCTCCCTCCCCGCACGCGCCACCTCCAGCAGCAGCTGCGGCCACTCCGCGACGAGGCGGTGAGGGACGCCTGCGAGGGACCTGACGCCGCTGACGTGCCTTTCATCCCCCAGGAACTGGCCAGGACACGGAGGAAAGGACGCGACACGGCCCCGGGGGCAGACGGAGTGACGTACTCGATGCTGGCTCATGTTGGGCCAGGCGGCTGCACGGCCAAGTGCGAGGAGCTGGGCCTCAAAATCTCATCTGATAAGTCTCGAGCCATGGCCATCAGAGCAGCCACTCCGGCCGACCGGCTGAGCGTCCAGGGCATCGGACTGGCCTGGACTGGCTGCTACCAGTACCTCGGGGTGTGGCTGGACTGACGACTGTCCTTCGCGGCGCAGCTCACATACCTGAGGGAAAGGACGCAGGCCAGGCTGAATGTCATGAGGGCCATGACGCGGCCTGGCGCGGGGGCCACCTACGACGTCCTGCGCTTGTACTACGTGCAGGCGGTGCGCTCCTTGGTAGACTACAGCGCACCAGTCCTCACCTCGCTCTCCCCCAGCCAGCAGGCGCGGCTGGAGGTAGTGCAAAACAGCGCGATGAGGACCATGCTGGGGACGCCAAGGTGGTGCAGCGCCTGCGTGATGCAGAGTGAGGCCAAACTGGTGCTCCTCGCCACCAGGGTGGACTACATCGCGACCTGCCATGTGGCCCGGATCCTTCACCGCGACGCGGAGGGCCTCGTGCAGCGGAGGCTCCGGATGGCCGTGGCACAGGACAACGAGTGCCTCCGTGGTAATCCATGGCTCGCCAACACCTCACGGGCCGCTAGCGTCCTCGGCTGCGTGGAAAGTTGGCCCTGGCAGTGGCAGGAGGCCGATGTCCCCGCCCCCACCTTCCGCGCCCCGCCCCCGTGGGAGCCACCCGTCGCGGAATTCACTGCTACACCCCTTCCAGCCAGCAAGGCCCTCTGCATCCCCCAGGAGATGCAGCAGTGCACTCTCATGGCCATGGAGGAGATCACGGAGCCGGGCGGTACTGTTTACTTCACCGACGACTCTGTGGATTCTGAGCACGGTACGTCGGGCGCCGCGGCCGTCACCGGGGGCACGCAGTTGTCGTGGAGGACGTCGGATCACTGTTCTTCCCTCCAGACCGAGTTGGTGGCCATCCTCCACGACCTCGAGCACGCCCACCGTCGACCAGGGGCGACGGTGTTCATCTACACAGACTCCCTGGCCGCGCTGGAGGTCCTGCAGCAGCCACACCATAGCGACAACGTGCGGCTCGTCACCTCCATACTGGGCAGCCTGCAGAGTCTGGTCGCGCAGGGGAGGCGGGCCAGGCTGCACTGGATTCCCAGCCACGTGGGGATTCGGGGCAACGAGGCTGCAGACGAGGCCGCCAAACGAGCCGCCGCAGGCCCCACCATCACCAGGCACGTGCCGCCCAGCCGGCAGCAGGTGAAGGCGCGGGCGAGGCGAGCCGCGGCCCAACACACCCATCAGAGGCACCGGGAGCTGGAGGCCAGCAAGAGGCAGGCGGCTTGGTACACCGCCGCCACGGACTACCTCCCCCTCGATGCCGCCCGACAACAGCCCAGAGAGGACGGCGTGCTGCTACAGCGCGTCAGGCTCGGGTACTGCACCCGGGAACAGCTGGGCGAGGACTTTGAGGGACAGGAGTGTGCCCACTGCGGAAGACACAGCCGTCTTCCGTTGGTGCACTACCTCCTGTCCTGCCCCGCCACCGCCCGCCTAGGACCGGTGCCAGCTGCAGCCGCTCAACCTGCCGCCGGCGTCCTCTTGAGCGGGCGCGAGGTGAAGGCTGCCCTCCTGGTCCGTCACACCCCCCCAGACCTGTTGTTGGAGGTGCTCAGAGCAGCACCTCCTCCCCGCTGACCACTGCTGCCCCACGCCGCCACACCACCACGTGTCCCTCTTGGAGCGGGACAGGCACTCCCTCACTGGCGGGCCGACGCCTGCATTGTACTGTGCAAATTTTATATATATTTACCTTATGTATGTGATTTTGTACTTGTACAATAAACCTAAACAAACATGTTAATAAATCAGACAAGAGTGAGTTGGATTATCTCTATCTTATTCCTCTTACAATGAAGGCTTTAGTGGACTCATTACAGCCTAGACAAACATCTAGGTTTAGCCTTCAATCTGACAACTGAATGGCTCGCGCCATTTTGTCAAACCAAAGTCCGAAGGCTTTAAAGGACTAAATACTGCCAAGATAACCTCTTGGTGTAGCCTTCATCAGGCAACTGAATGGTTCGCGCCATTTTGCCTCTACACACTAATACTAACGAAATTACTAATACCACAACTGAAACTACTAATGTTACTAGTACAACTACTACTAATACCACTATTATTAGTACTATTAACAATAATGATAATATTAATACTAATAATTATAATAATAATAATAATAGTAATAATCACCATAATATTAATAATAATAATAATAATTATGATAATAATAATAATTATAGAAATAAAAATAATAATGAAGCTACTACCACTATTACTACTACTACTACTACTACTACTACTACTACTACTACTACTACTACTACTACTACTACTACTACTACTATTACTATTACTACTACTACTAGTAATAATAATAATAATAGTAATAATAATAATAATAATAATAATAATAATAATAATAATAATAATAACAATAATCTTAATAATAATATTAATAATAATAATAATAATAATAATAATAATAATAATAATAATAATAATAATGAAAAAAACAACGTATAATAATAATAATAATAGTAATAATAATGGTAATAATAAAGATAATAACAATAAAAATAATGGTAATAATAATAACAATATTAATCACAATAATAATATTATTAGAAATAATACTAATAATAATAATGATAATTATAATATTAATTATAATAATAATAATAATAATAATAATAATAATAATAATAATAATAATAATAATAATAATAATAATAATAATAATAATAATAATAATAATAATAATAATAATAATAATAATAATAATAATAATAATGAAAAAAAATAAAATAATAATGATAGTAATAATGATAATAACAATAACTATAACATAAATAATGTAACGATAAATATAATAATAATAATAATAATAATAATAATAATATTAAAAATATTAATAATGATAATAATCGTAATGATAATCATAATAATGATAATAATAATGACAGTAATGATAATAATGATAATAATAATAATAATAATAATAATAATAATAATAATAATAATAATAATAATAATAATAATAATAATAATAATAATGTTATAAATAAAAATAGCAATATTAATAATAATTACAATAATAATATTCATAATAATGATGATAATAATGATGATAATAATAGTAATAATAAAAAAAAAAATCATAATAATGATAATAATATTAATGATAATATTAATAATGATAATGATAATAGTAATAATGATAATTATAATAATAATAAAAATAATAATAATAAAAATAACAATAATAATAATAATATTAATAATAAAAATAATAATAACAGAAATAACTAATAACAATAATAATAATAACAATAATATTAATATTGTTGTTGCTACTACTACCATTACATTATCAGTGTGGTACTAACAAGTTGAAAGCGTGACAAATTTTCAATACCAACCATACTCACTTTTAACATTAATACGATGGTCATTATCACATGGGTGTTAGTAATGAGTTAATAATGATGGAACCTTCAACATTATTATCCTGTGTCTCTCACTTTAGATTCGATAATGAAGTTTATCACAAACAGCCTTGTGGGGAAA
>JAXIVD010008947.1:15000-16401 GCA_036785275.1 Cancer borealis | reverse complement strand
CTGGTACTTGTTCTGCTTCATTATCTACGGTGAGTCTCGTGCCGCCGCTCCTACACGTCTGGATAGGCGCTGCGGGGCATGCTAGGCCGGTGTTCAGCTTACAGACAACACGTCTATGAAAATAATATTATCTTCGAGATATCATAAAAAATGAACATCTTTGCTTTCAAAAGGATTAAGAAATTTCAGTTTCTTGTTCCATACCATGTTTGTGAATTTCTTGCACTATATGTTAAGTGGCTCCTGAAAACACAGGCGCCACAGGGGAGGAAGCCATTAGGGTGACCTTGGGTGTTTTCATGCAGCCATGTACGCCGGGACACTGACCGCCGTGCTTGTCCTGCCTGCCTTTACCAAGCCCATCGAGACCCTGACCGACCTGCTGCTGGCGGCACGGCGGGGCGACCTCAACCCAGCTGTTGTGGAGGGCACTTCAAATGCCTTCCTCTTTAAGGTATGTTATTATTATTGTTATTATCTCTCTCTCTCTCTTTCTCTCTTTTCATATTTCTCTCTCTCTATCTATTCAATCAATCTTTAAATGAGAGACCTTTGTGTGTTAATACTTGAGTGAGAGGGCCTTATAAGGCTGCCGATGGGTGACTGAGGAGTGACCGGTGACTTGCAGGACGCGGAGGGCGGCATCTACAGGGACATTTGGGAAGTGTTTGACCCCGCTATCGGGTATGCCAAGAACTACGACGGTGGAGTGGACAAGGTGAGTCCCTGCATCCCACGGGGAACATCAAGCTACTTTTGGCCTTCCTTCTACCAACACCTTCACTTCATCTGTCTGTCTGTGTTGATCGATATACGAATACACGCCCCTCATCATACATACTTTTGGCTATCTATCTCCATACACTTTCAATCTGTCTTATCAGCAACTCCATCAACTACCTCCATCCATCGACCTACACTTATTACTTGAAGGATGAAAGTACTCATTATTGTCATTACATATGATTTTATATATGTTATGTGAGTGTAAATGACAAGTGTGGTGAACTGTGACTGAACGTGGTGACTGTGACTCTATAGGACACCAGTGACAGGTGTGGTGACCCCGGCAGGTGATGAATGGCCCGTTCGTCTTCGTCAACGCCAGGCTGGGCTCTGAGGTGAGGGCAGCCGCGAGGGGCGTTCAGAAATTCTACATCTCCAGAGACTCGTTTTACCCGCAGAGCTACAGCGTCGCCTTTCCCACCGGCTCGCCCATCAGGGTGGTAATCAACCCAATGTGAGTAATTCGAGGCCTTGTGATCGGCAGACATACGTAAGCTTCACGGCACATGTTGTTACTTGACCTATTTTATATCTTACGCATGATGGCATTGATGACAGAGAGAAGAAAAAGAGAATATTATACATCTTTCCCTACTAAAACTCCTTCACCCCTGC
>JAXIVD010008947.1:10000-12500 GCA_036785275.1 Cancer borealis | reverse complement strand
ATCTATTGACAACTACCAACTTACCTATATCAATTTTTTACAACATAAATAACATTCCACATAATTTAGATAATTTTTTAATACATTCAGGAAATTTATCATGTCAATCAAAAATAGATATCATGTCATTCTGTGAAACTAAGTTATCTAGTGATATTGAACATCTGTATAATATTCAAGGTTACAAATTATTGACGAATAATAGGAATCATTATGGGGGTGGGGTTTGCATGTATATTAAGAAAAATATGTTTAACAATGTATTAAAAGATATGTGTAATTAATGAAAATATTGAAACACTGTTCGTCGAAACAAAACTAATTAACAAACCTGTTACAGTTGGAATAGTGTACCGTAGACCGAATGCCAGTATCACCTTGTTCAATGAATTACTTGAGAATATGCTTCAGAATGTAACTTCTACAGGAAAAACTTGTCTATTATTAGGGGATTTCAATATTAATTTGATGAATTTTAATGATATTAATGTCAATCAGTTTATAGCACTTCTCACAAGTTATGGTTTTTATCCTTGTATAAACAAACAAACCAGAGGCAATAAAACTAGTGCAACTATTATAGATCACATATGGGTTAATGATGTTAACATGGTTTCGAAAAGTGGCATTCTGCTACTTGACGTCAGTGATCACTTTTCTCCATTTATTTGTTACGAAGGTAAAATAGAAAGAAGCAAAGATTTATGCTTCACTTACAGAGACTCTGACAATATGGATGATAGCTGCCTGTGTGAAAACATGAGAGAGGTTTATTACCATGGATAGAGATAACAACCCAGACAGAGAATATAATATGATAAGCAATATAATATCCAGCACTGTGGAAGAAGTCATTCCCTTAAAAACTGTAAAAATAAAAAGTAAGCAAATCAATAAGCCATGGATATCACAGGAAATACTAGAACATATTAAGGAAAGACATAAACTCTATAAAAAGTATTTGAGAAGACCAATATTGTTTGGGAATAAGTACAGGGAATGCAGAAACAGAGTTAATAACTTGATAAAAAATGCAGAACGATGTTATTACAGAAGTAAACTTAGTGCCAGTCAGGGTAATGGGAAACAAACATGGAAGATTATAAATGAGATTATTAACAGCAAAGAACAACACCCTAAACTTGAATATCTTACCATAGAAGATAATAGAATTACTGATTCTAAATTAATAAGCAATTACATCAACACATATTTTACCAATATAGGATATGACCTTGCAACTAAAATTCCTGTGTGTGACAATTCTCCATTATCGTATCTTACAAATTCTTATCCAGACTTCACTCCTTCTAACACCACCATAGAGGAAATCACTGCAATAATCAAATCATTGAAGGATTGTTCCCCTGGCTGTGATAACATTCATATAAAAGTAATTAAGAAAGGCGTATCAGTGTTGGCTCCTGTAATATCATCAAACATAAATAAATCTTTTGCAAAAGGTATTTTCCCTGATGCTCTTAAAATTGCTAAAATTATACTAATTCACAAAGGGGGCAAGAAAGATGTCGTCTCTAACTATCGTCCAATCTCACTACTTCCCTCCTTATCTAAAATATACGAAAGAGCTATGTACAATAGGTTAATTGAATTTTTAATACAACATAATATACTATCTGATGACCAGTACGGTTTTAGGAAGAATCGATCTCCCAAGCTTGCAATTTTAAAATTAATTGGTTTAATTCTTGAAAATCTTGGTAAGGAAAAATTTGTCATAAGCGTATTTTTAGATTTGAAGAAAGCATTCGACACTTTAGATCATGATATAATGTTAAAAAAAACTTCACTACTATGGTATAAGAGGTGTTTACCATGACTGGTTCAAGAGTTATCTCTGTAATAGAAGACGTTACAACAATCAATAGCATTGAGTCCAATTATGCAAATGTTATAACTGGAGTGCCTCAAGGCTCTACAATCGGCCCATTATTATTTTTACTTTATATCAATGATATTACTACTTCATCACATACTTTAAAATTTACACTGTTTGCTGATGACACTAATATTACCTTATCCAACCTTGATAAAGAAATTTTAATTAGAACAATAAATATAGAGCTAATTAATGTATCTTCTTGGCTATTTTGTAATAAACTCTCTCTTAATGTAGACAAAACACAATATATGATATTTGCAGGTAAAAAAAAGTTTGATGATTGTGATATAAAAATATGTAATAAGAAAATACAGATGAGTCGCTCTATAAAATATCTAGGTGTACATATTGACGATCGATTAACGTGGTCAGTTCACATATTTCACATAAATAATAAACTTGCTAAAACATTAGGCATTCTACACAAAATAAAACATTTGTTAAACTCTGATACTCTTTTAACACTGTATTATACACTATTCTATCCATACCTCAACTACTGCAATGTTGTCTGGGGCATGGCTAATAAAACAACACAAAAGTCATTAGTATTGCTACAGAAAAGACTTGTGCGTATTATTGGTCAAACAAGCAGAT
>JAXIVD010008947.1:2500-5000 GCA_036785275.1 Cancer borealis | reverse complement strand
AGGGAAACAGGAATGTTATTGTTATTAATATTTATTATAACAGAGTTTTATTAGCGTGATTAAGAACTTTTCGCCCTACCTCACCTTGCCCTCTCCCTCCTTTATGTTAAAAAATCAAGCACTAAGACGCAAGGTGCCAGGCAGTGCCGGATCAACCATTAGGCAAATAAGGCACATGCCTTAGGGCCAACCAAAAATCCAGGCCACAAAAATATAAAGTAAAAGTTTTTTTTGATAATTATCAGGTGATGACAAAATTCCTTTCCTTAATTTTTATGTAAATAAATGGCATCCTTCTTCATGTACGTGTTTGTCCTTGAAGGCTTTTCATACTCTGTGTTGGAGCTGATTGGGCAATTTGATCCATACTCATGCCAATCACGGACGTGGTCACACTTCGTATTTGTCAAAAATAATCTGCCAAGAATTAATTGCTATGGTGAGTCTCATCAAGGCTGAGACTACAATGTCACGGTACTTGTCAGTTTCATTGGACTCCACTCCAGATATTACCCACACAGACCACCTAACCACCTGTCTTCGCTATGTCCATAGGATGGATCACCAACCTGTGGAGCGTTTTGTGACATTCATCAATACTTCCAGTCACGCCGGGCAGAATCTTGCTGACACTCTGCTTCAATACTTGTTACATCAGGACGTCAACTTAGAAAATTGCCGTGATCAGACATATGATAATGGCAGCAATATGTCTGGTAATTACCCTGGCATGCAGTGAATCTTGAAAAACAAGAATAGTACAGTGGACTATATTCCTTGCGCTGCCCACTCTTTGAATCTAGTTGGTCAGTCAGCTGTGGATTGTTGCGTTGAAGCAGTTTCATTTTTTGAATGATTACAGCGCCTGTATACATTCTTTGTAGCATCAACACATCGTTGGGGTGTCCTGATGACCCATGTTAAAGAGCAACCCATCGGATACTCGATGGTCTGCTCGAGCTGATGCCACAGAAGCAGTTTTCAGGCGGTTGCAAAGTGCTCTCCGGGAAATCTCTCGGGATGCTGCTCAGCATGGAAGCACAAGAAATTAAACAGATGAATTAACCAAACACTTGGTCATCATTGTAGTTGTAAATGTAATGAAACAGATGAATTAACCAAACACTTGGACATCATTGTAGTTGTAAATGTAATGAAACAAACGAATTAACCAAACACTTGGACGCCATTGTAGTTGTAAATGTAATGAAACAAATGAATTAACCAAACACTTGGACATCATTGTAGTTGTAAATGTAATTAAACAAATGAATTAACCAAACACTTGGACGCCATTGTAGTTGTAAATGTAATGAAACAGATGAATTAACCAAACACTTGGACATCATTGTAGTTGTAAATGTAATGAAACAAATGAATTAACCCAACACTTGGACGCCATTGTAGTTGTAAATGTAATGAAACAAATGAATTAACCAAACACTTGGACGCCATTGTAGTTGTAAATGTAATGAAACAAATGAATTAACCAAACACTTGGACATCATTGTAGTTGTAAATGTAATGAAACAAATGAATTAACCAAACAATTGGACATCATTGTAGTTGTAAATGTAATGAAACAAATGAATTAACCAAACACTTGGACATCCTTGTAGTTGTAAATGTAATGAAACAAATGAATTAACCAAACACTTGGACGCCATTGTAGTTGTAAATGTAATGAAACAAATGAATTAACCAAACACTTGGACGCCATTGTAGTTGTAAATGTAATGAAACAAATGAATTAACCAAACACTTGGACGCCATTGTAGTTGTAAATGTAATGAAACAAATGAATTAACCAAACACTTGGACATCATTGTAGTTGTAAATGTAATGAAACAAATGAATTAACCAAACACTTGGACACCATTGTAGTTGTAAATGTAATGAAACAAATGAATTAACCAAACACTTGGACATCATTGTAGTTGTAAATGTAATGAAACAGATGAATTAACCAAACACTTGGACATCATTGTAGTTGTAAATGTAATGAAACAGATGAATTAACCAAACACTTGGTCATCATTGTAGTTGTAAATGAAATGAAACAAACGAATTAACCAAACACTTGGACATCATTGTAGTTGTAAATGTAATGAAACAGATGAATTAACCAAACACTTGGTCATCATTGTAGTTGTAAATGTAATGAAACAAATGAATTAACCAAACACTTGGTCATCATTGTAGTTGTAAATGTAATGAAACAGATGAATTAACCAAACACTTGGACATCATTGTAGTTGTAAATGTAATGAAACAGATGAATTAACCAAACACTTGGTCATCATTGTAGTTGTAAATGAAATGAAACAAACGAATTAACCAAACACTTGGACATCATTGTAGTTGTAAATGTAATGAAACAGATGAATTAACCAAACACTTGGTCATCATTGTAGTTGTAAATGTAATGAAACAAATGAATTAACCAAACACTTGGACGCCATTGTAGTTGTAAATGTAATTAAACAAATGAATTAACCAA
>JAXIVD010008946.1:0-15000 GCA_036785275.1 Cancer borealis | reverse complement strand
TTCTATCAGATGCTGCAATGATATTTCCAATATCTCTAAAAGTTTCCGAGAAAATTAGAACGAAATCTATTTTCTGGTAAAAAGATATGGTTTAATTTTACTGCGTAATTATTATACATAATACAAATATTTATTATGTCAGTTGTAGAGTTTAATTAGGTCTAGTAAATGGTGTAATGATATTTCCAATATCTCTAATAACTTCCGAGAAAATTAGAACGAAAATTATTTTTTGGAAAAAAGATATGGTTTAATTTTAGTGCGTAATTATTAAACATAGAACAAATATTCATTATGACAGTTGTAGAGTTTAATTAGGTTTATCAGATGCTGCAATGATATTTCCAATATCTCTAATAGCTTTCGAGAAAATTAAAACGAAATCTATTTTTTGGAAAAATGATACGGTTTAATTTTACTGCCTAATTACTATACATAGAACAAATATTCATTATGATAATTGTAGAGTTTAATTAGGTCTATCAGATGCTGCAACGATATTTCCAATATCTCAAATAGCTTTCGAGAAAATTAGAACGAAATCAATTTTTTGGAAAAATGATACGGTTTAATTTTACTGCCTAATTATTATACATAGAAGAAATATTCATTATGATAGTTAAAGAGTTTAATTAGTTTTATCAGATGCTGCAATGATATTTCCAATATCTCTAATGGCTTCCGAGAAAATTAGAACGAAATGTATTTTTTGGAAAAAAGATATGGTTTAATTTTACTGCGTAATTATTATACATAGAACAAATATTCATTATGTCAGTTGTAGAGTTTAATTAAGCCTATCAGATGCTACAATGATATTTCCAATATCTCTAATAGCTTTCGAGAAAATGAGAAGGAAAGTTATGTTTTGGAAAAAAGATACGGTTTTATATTATTGCGTAATTAGTAGTCATAAAACAAATATTCATAATGACAGTTATATAGTATAATAAGGTCTATCAGATGCTGCAATGACATTTCCAATATGTCTAATAGCTTTCGAGAAAATGAGGAAGAAAAAAAAAGTGATAGTTTCATTTTACTGCTAAATTTGATCTAAGAACATATATTCATTATGACAGTTGTAGAGTTTAATTAGGTCTATCAGATGCTGCAATGATATTTCCAATATCTCTAATAGCTTCTGAGAAAATTAGAACGAAATCTATTTTTTGGTAAAAAGATATGATTTAATTTTACTGTGTAATTATTATACATAGAACATATATTCATTTTGACAGTTGTAGAGTTTAATTAGGTCTATCAGATGTTGCAATGATATTTCCAATATCTCTAATAGCTTCCGAGAAAATTAGAAAGAAATTAATTTTTTGAAAAAAATATACGGTTTAATTTTACTACGTAATTATGATTACATAGAACAAATATTCATTATGACAGTTGTAGAGTTTAATTAGTTCTATCAGATGCTGCAATGATATTTCCAATATCTCTAAAAGTTTCCGAGAAAATTAGAACGAAATCTATTTTTTGGTAAAAAGATATGGTTTAATTTTACTGCGTAATTATTATACATAATACAAATATTCATTATGTCAGTTGTAGAGTTTAATTAGATCTAGTAGATGGTGTAATGATATTTCCAATATCTCTAATAACTTCCGAGAAAATTAGAACGAAAATTATTTTTTGGAAAAAAGATATGGTTTAATTTTAGTGCGTAATTATTAAACATAGAACAAATATTCATTATGACAGTTGTAGAGTTTAATTAGGTTTATCAGATGCTGCAATGATATTTCCAATATCTCTAATAGCTTTCGAGAAAATTAAAACGAAATCTATTTTTTGGAAAAATGATACGGTTTAATTTTACTGCCTAATTACTATACATAGAACAAATATTCATTATGATAATTGTAGAGTTTAATTAGGTCTATCAGATGCTGCAACGATATTTCCAATATCTCAAATAGCTTTCGAGAAAATTAGAACGAAATCAATTTTTTGGAAAAATGATACGGTTTAATTTTACTGCCTAATTATTATACATAGAAGAAATATTCATTATGATAGTTAAAGAGTTTAATTAGTTTTATCAGATGCTGCAATGATATTTCCAATATCTCTAATGGCTTCCGAGAAAATTAGAACGAAATGTATTTTTTGGAAAAAAGATATGGTTTAATTTTACTGCGTAATTATTATACATAGAACAAATATTCATTATGTCAGTTGTAGAGTTTAATTAAGCCTATCAGATGCTACAATGATGTTTCCAATATCTCTAATAGCTTTCGAGAAAATGAGAAGGAAAGTTATGTTTTGGAAAAAAGATACGGTTTTATATTATTGCGTAATTAGTAGTCATAAAACAAATATTCATAATGACAGTTATATAGTATAATAAGGTCTATCAGATACTGCAATGACATTTCCAATATGTCTAATAGCTTTCGAGAAAATGAGGAAGAAAAAAAAAGTGATAGTTTCATTTTACTGCTAAATTTGATCTAAGAAAATATATTCATTATGACAGTTGTAGAGTTTAATTAGGTCTATCAGATGCTGCAATGATATTTCTAATATCTCTAATAGCTTCTGAGAAAATTAGAACGAAATCTATTTTTTGGTAAAAAGATATGATTTAATTTTACTGTGTAATTATTATACATAGAACATATATTCATTTTGACAGTTGTAGAGTTTAATTAGGTCTATCAGATGCTGCAATGATATTTCCAATATCTCTAATAGCTTCCGAGAAAATTAGAAAGAAATTAATTTTTGGAAAAAAATATACGGTTTAATTTTACTACGTAATTATGATTACATAGAACAAATATTCATTATGACAGTTGTAGAGTTTAATTAGTTCTATCAGATGCTGCAATGATATTTCCAATATCTCTAAAAGTTTCCGAGAAAATTAGAACGAAATCTATTTTCTGGTAAAAAGATATGGTTTAATTTTACTGCGTAATTATTATACATAATACAAATATTTATTATGTCAGTTGTAGAGTTTAATTAGGTCTAGTAAATGGTGTAATGATATTTCCAATATCTCTAATAACTTCCGAGAAAATTAGAACGAAAATTATTTTTTGGAAAAAAGATATGGTTTAATTTTAGTGCGTAATTATTAAACATAGAACAAATATTCATTATGACAGTTGTAGAGTTTAATTAGGTTTATCAGATGCTGCAATGATATTTCCAATATCTCTAATAGCTTTCGAGAAAATTAAAACGAAATCTATTTTTTGGAAAAATGATACGGTTTAATTTTACTGCCTAATTACTATACATAGAACAAATATTCATTATGATAATTGTAGAGTTTAATTAGGTCTATCAGATGCTGCAACGATATTTCCAATATCTCAAATAGCTTTCGAGAAAATTAGAACGAAATCAATTTTTTGGAAAAATGATACGGTTTAATTTTACTGCCTAATTATTATACATAGAAGAAATATTCATTATGATAGTTAAAGAGTTTAATTAGTTTTATCAGATGCTGCAATGATATTTCCAATATCTCTAATGGCTTCCGAGAAAATTAGAACGAAATGTATTTTTTGGAAAAAAGATATGGTTTAATTTTACTGCGTAATTATTATACATAGAACAAATATTCATTATGTCAGTTGTAGAGTTTAATTAAGCCTATCAGATGCTACAATGATATTTCCAATATCTCTAATAGCTTTCGAGAAAATGAGAAGGAAAGTTATGTTTTGGAAAAAAGATACGGTTTTATATTATTGCGTAATTAGTAGTCATAAAACAAATATTCATAATGACAGTTATATAGTATAATAAGGTCTATCAGATGCTGCAATGACATTTCCAATATGTCTAATAGCTTTCGAGAAAATGAGGAAGAAAAAAAAAGTGATAGTTTCATTTTACTGCTAAATTTGATCTAAGAACATATATTCATTATGACAGTTGTAGAGTTTAATTAGGTCTATCAGATGCTGCAATGATATTTCCAATATCTCTAATAGCTTCTGAGAAAATTAGAACGAAATCTATTTTTTGGTAAAAAGATATGATTTAATTTTACTGTGTAATTATTATACATAGAACATATATTCATTTTGACAGTTGTAGAGTTTAATTAGGTCTATCAGATGTTGCAATGATATTTCCAATATCTCTAATAGCTTCCGAGAAAATTAGAAAGAAATTAATTTTTTGAAAAAAATATACGGTTTAATTTTACTACGTAATTATGATTACATAGAACAAATATTCATTATGACAGTTGTAGAGTTTAATTAGTTCTATCAGATGCTGCAATGATATTTCCAATATCTCTAAAAGTTTCCGAGAAAATTAGAACGAAATCTATTTTTTGGTAAAAAGATATGGTTTAATTTTACTGCGTAATTATTATACATAATACAAATATTCATTATGTCAGTTGTAGAGTTTAATTAGGTCTAGTAGATGGTGTAATGATATTTCCAATATCTCTAATAACTTCCGAGAAAATTAGAACGAAAATTATTTTTTGGAAAAAAGATATGGTTTAATTTTAGTGCGTAATTATTAAACATAGAACAAATATTCATTATGACAGTTGTAGAGTTTAATTAGGTTTATCAGATGCTGCAATGATATTTCCAATATCTCTAATAGCTTTCGAGAAAATTAAAACGAAATCTATTTTTTGGAAAAATGATACGGTTTAATTTTACTGCCTAATTATTATACATAGAACAAGTATTCATTATGATAGTTGTAGAGTTTAGTTAGATCTATCAGATGCTGCAATGGTATTTCCAATATCTCTAATAGCTTTCGAGAAAATTAAAACCAAATCTATTTTTTGGAAAAAGGATATGGTTTAATTTTACTGCGTAATTATTATACATAGAACGAATATTCATAATGGTTATTGTAGAGTTTAATTAGATCTATCAGATGCAGCAATGATATTTCCAATATCTCTAATGGCTTTCGAGAAAATGAGGAGGAAAGTTATATTTTGGAAAAAAGATAGTTTTATATTATTGCGTAATTATTAGCCATAAAACAAATATTCATAATGACAGTTATTTATTATAATAAGGTCTATCAGATGCTGCAATGACATTTCCAATATGTCTAATAGCTTTCGAGAAAATGAGGAAGAAAAAAAAAGTGATAGTTTCATTTTACTGCTAAATTTGATCTAAGAACAAATATTCATTATGACAGTTGTAGAGTTTAATTAGGTCTATCAGATGCTGCAATGATATTTCCAATATCTCTAATAGCTTCTGAGAAAATTAGAACGAAATGTATTTTTTGGTCAAAAGAAATTATTTAATTTTACTGTGTAATTATTATACATAGAACATATATTCATTTTGACAGTTGTAGAGTTTAATTAGGTCTATCAGATGCTGCAATGATATTTCCAATATCTCTAATAGCTTTCGAGAAAAGGAGGAAATTGTTTTGGAAAAAATATACGGTTTAATTTTACTGCGTAATTATCAGTCATATAACAAATATTCATAATTACAGTTGTAGAGTTTAATTATTTCTATCAGATGCTGCAATGTTATTTCCAATATCTCTAATAGCTTTTGAGAAAATGAGGAGGAAATGTATTTTTTGGGAAAAATATACCGTTTAATTTTACTGCGTAGTTATTAGTCATAGAAAAATTATTCATAATTACAGTTGTAGAGTTTAATTAGGTCTATCAGATGCTGCAAAAAGTTTAATTACTTGAATGTACTTGGTATTTTTCATGTATATTATGTCTAAGTACAAGTAAAATTCAGTCCAAGTACAAGTACATATATTTGGAGCCAACCCTTGTTTTGTTGTTTCCTTATATTATTTTTATTTAGTTATTATTATGGATATTTAGAGTTTCAAAGATCATTAACTTGACACCATATCTTCCTTTACCATACAATTATTATATGTCATCAATTCTTTTTCTAATAATTATCTTTTAGCTGCGTTTTGAACATGCTTTTATAATAATTCTTACTCGTATTTCTTTTTCATATCCACTCATCACATTTTCTTCGTCAATTCTCTAGATATTTCATCATTTTTAGTTGTCAATAACAAAAAAAATGTGTCGTTACATTCTTTACCATTTCATTGGGATCGTCAACGTGTAAGTATTTTTTCAACCTTCAATAAATGTTAAAATAAATATACACTTTTCTTCATTAATAAATGTCAAAATAAATGAGTTAAAATGTTGAATAAATGTGTATATATAGTACAAATATACACTTTATACACACACGTCAATGAAAAAAGTGGGAAATAATAATTATAAAAATGTTATCCAAACACCTTTTCCCTTCACTTCCTCCCTTCCTTTCTCTTCTTGCCCTTCTCAATCCCTTTCTTGTCCCTTCATTTCCTCACTTCTCAATCCCTTCTTTGCCCTTCACTAACCTTCCCTCCTCAATCCCTTCACTTCCTCCGTTCTCGATCCCTTCATTTCCTCCCTTCTTCGCCCTTTATTAACCTTCCCTTCGCAATCCCTTCCCTTCACCAACTTTCCCTTCATTCCCCTTCATCAACACTTTCCATTGCACTAAACTAACCTATCATAATTATTACTCATTTTCATATATCTTATTCCATATTTATCAACGTTAATATATATAAAATGGTATAGTATTCTTTTTTTTTTCATATATTCAGTAATAAAAATGAAAAATATTACTAATTCATATCTAACTCAAATAAAAACTAAATAAAAAGGCGATATATACACCTCAAAAAGAAATATTTGAATGCACATATAGTATACCTGTATATATATATTTTTTTTTCATACTTTCAATTAATCAATAAAATGGAAAATAATATAGCTCATGTCTAACTAAAAATAAAAAAAATACTTCAATTTCTACATCTCTAAATATAAATAAACAAATAAAACAGAAAAAAATATATAATAATAATAATAATAATAATAAACACCTCAATCCTAAATACAATACACAAAATAAATAACTAAATAAACCACATACCTGTAATCCCATAGCCAGGTGTGTCTGTGTGTCTGTGTGTGTGCGTGCATGTGCGTATATCCTCTGGCTGTGTGTATCTGTTAGGAGCGAGAAACAACACTCAATATTAACAACTAAAACACAATCACATACCAGAGAGAGACAAGAAAAAGCTCACAAAAGCACTATAAAAAGCTTGGGTTCATTATAAGCATACAAGACACAGGTTAAGTTAATGCATAAATAATATACACGGTGATGCAGGTTAGGTTAGGTAAGGTAAGGTTAGGTTAGGTAGGGTAAGGTAAGGTTAGGTAAGGTAAGGTGAGGTAAGGGTAAGGTAAGGTGAGGTAAGGTAAGATAAGGTAAGGTTAGATAAGGTAAGGTAAGGTAAGGTAAGGTAAGGTAAGGTAAGGTAAGATAGGATTATAGAAAGCTTGTGGTTCAATATAAGGATACAATGCACAGGTTAGGTTAATGCACAAACAGCAGTAATAGAAAGATGGCAACAGTATTAAAAAAATCATTCATGTTAGACTTCAAATGTTCAGGTATAGAGTTAGAATGCTTAGAGGCTTGAAAGAGGCTTAGGAGACGCTTAAAAGAGGTTTAGGAGTGACTAGAAGAGGTCGTGTCATCTGAAAACAAATATTTATTGATAGTTATGAGAAGATAAATTCATTCCCTACCATTGAAATTCTCTCCTTGACCTTCCTATAGACCTGAGAATGTTTGTTTACATAATTGAGAAATGAATTATATCTTAAATATATATAATTTTCCTTGTAAATAAATGTAGTGAGGATGTGTGAGGCTGTATCTTCACTGTCTCTTCTATATCCTCCTCCTCTTCCTCCTTCTCTACCTAAACATAACGTAGGATAATCATTAATAAAACAGTAGGATTTGTAATAAAGTCTAACTATTCTGTACAAAGGGAGAAGGAATGAGAGGAAGGAACTAAGGAATGAGGAATAAGATTGAAGTGGAATGAGGTGCCAAGCTTATGAAAGAACAGCAGGTAACAGCAGATGTATGACAGCAGGAGGGAGTGGTGCAGCAGAGGAGGCAAAGTAAGCAGTGTGTGTGTGTGTGTGTGTGTGTGTGTGTGTGTGTGTGTGTGTGTGTGTGTGTGTGTGTGTGTGTGTGTGTGTGTGTGTGTGGGGATGGTATGGTACAAAATTACACTACGGTACAATTATAACTAGGGCAAAAGTACAGTACGGTATTATAGTACAAAATAATATTCACTGTATGGTACAGTGTGAAGGTAAAAAAAAATGTTTGTACCATTTTTCGTACTAAACTTGCAGGGTGAGGGTGACGGGTGCATCTTGACCTGCCTCACCCGACACCTGAGGAGAGGTCAGGAGAGGTCATGAGGGTAGCAGTGATAACCAACACACCTTATATTGACCTCAAACCTCACTCCAGACATCATTTAGCTGTTCAAATAAGTGTGGTTAGGCATGAAAAGGTAATGACATAATCCCTTGAACTAGGTAGCTCCACGCCATAGTGCTGCTAAAGGTAAATATATTAGGAATGTATGTGGATATACAGACGACCCGCGATTTAACGGACTTCTGATTTAACGGACTGAACCATTGAAAAGTCAGCTGCTTGAAGAATGTGCACCTCTCACCCTACAGCTGACACCAAGGAAGAAGGATGTCAGCCAATGTCAGCCTGGTATATAGACAGTCATGGATACATATTTTGACTTTTTATTATGTTGTGAAGTGAGATGGTTCAATGCCGTGACTGGGAGGAATAGTAATAATAATAATAATGATAATAATAATAATAATGATGATAATAATAATAATAATGATAATAATAATAATAACAATAATAATAATACATATTTATAGTTCAAAAGGCATGAAAATTAATTTAACAAATCGATAATTAATATACTACTACTACTACTACTACAACTACTATTACTACTACTACTAAGAAAAATAATAATAATAATAGTATTAATCAACAATGGAAAAAAATACACAACACAAGAAATATTACCTCAAAACAAGACCAAAAAAAACACATTTGTATTGAAATCAAAACATTATGAAACAAACAAATAACTAAATTCCCAGCCATACTTACCCTGTTTCAATTATACAAACAGGGAAGGAATGTAAGGAGTTAAAAAAAAAAAAAACCTAGCTTTTCAAAAAACTTAAAAATGACTTCAGTTTTACCTCTAAGTGAAAAAAATAGATGAAGATGTGAAGGAGGAGGTTATGAGGAGGAGGAAGAGGAGGAGGGAAGAGTTTCCTCCAAGTGGTCCAACAACGTTTGTGGAGGGAGAGAAAGAATAATTAATAAAGAAGGGAGAAGAGAGAGAGAGAGAAGAGTTAAGATACATTCTCTCTCTTACTCTATCTCTTTCATCTTACAATCTATCTATCTATCTACACATTTTTATCTATTTTTCTATCTATCTACATTCATCTGCCTTTTCCTCTTTCTCTCACACTTCTCGTTTCCCCTTCCTCCTCCTCCTCCTCCTCCTCCCTTTGTCTCCATTTTTTCCCCTCTCTCCCAACCTTTCATCCTCTTTTTTTCCCCTCACCCTTTCTCTCTTACACTTTTTTTCTTCCTCTCATCCTTTCTCTCTCACCACATTTTTTCCCATCTCACCCTCCCTTTCACCCATTCTCTCTCATCCTCCCTTCTATCCTTCCACACTCTTCCTTTCACCCACACCCATCCTTTCCCTCTCACCCTCCTTCACCCTCACCCTTCCCCTCACCCTCCCACACACTCACCTTCCTGGCCAGAGCATGGATGGAGTTACAAAGCTCTACCGCAGTATCTAAACCTTCAGATAGGCTTGTGGAAGACCCCTGTCCGCCCCCTTGCACCAGGAGACCCACTTGTCCCCCTGCATATTTAGGTATCATTCCTATGGTTAAGTGACTCCCTCCTGCTCCTCTTCCTCCCCCTTCGTTCTGCTCCTCTTCCGCTGCCCGTGTGGGGTCGACATATAGCTTGGTGTTGTGCCATATCTGTGGGGGAAAGATTGTGTGAAGGAATATATGTATGGCTTTTTATTTCCTAGATAAAGATATGATGATGAAAATTATAACTACAATGATCAGAGCAAAGATGAGAGTGAGAGAGAGTGAGAGTGATAAATAGACACACAAACAACCTAGCCTGCTGTGTCCTGTGTATCCATGACTGTAACCATGGCTGTAACAGAGATTGTGTGTACTACTATTACTATTAAAGGTGTATGGTTAGGTTATTAAAAAGTGTGTGTGTATCTGTGTGTATGTGTGTTTTAGATGAGTACGAGTGTATGTTTGGATATAGAAGAGAGGTGGTAGGGTATATTTGGGTAGGGAGGGTGTTAAAAGGGTCTGTGTGCGTGTGTTTGAGAGAGAGAGAGAGAGAGGTAGAAAGACTGTGTGTGTGTGTGTGTGTGTACTACTATATTATGGTGACATGCAGGAAAACAAAACTAAATTATGTAAACCTTATAGTTATTGAGCCACCCTTGACGGTATAGTGGCCAGTCATCCTCCAAGATTATCAAGTTGTAACTCAGAATAAGACCAAAAAACTATGTGCCAGCCTTTCTCTGTCCACGGATAGCTACTTTTTTTCTTCTTCAGATGGTGACGTAAGTACAAGATTGATTTTTTTTTTTTTTTTAAACGTTGAAAGGGTACCGGGTAAGGGAAAAAAAATTAAGTATAAAAAAAAAAAAAAAATCCCGTCAGTTTAGGCCCTGCAATCTAAAACAACATCCACAGTATTTCTTTGTATAGAAATTTCACAATACTCAAAATACCACTTCCATAACAACAACACAACCACAACTAACCTGCCTTGCCCACGGCCGGGAATCTCAGTACAACCAGGCGAGGAGCAGCGGCTGGATGGGTTAGGGAAGCCCGAGCCAGACCACGGTGACAGCTGGTGACTTGTACTGGGGTGAGGCCGGCTACTTGCGCTTGAAGATGACGTAGTAGTAGTTGTAGTAGTAGAATGGGCTGTCCTTCTCTCATCTATCTTCCTGCAACACACACACACGCTACGTACAGCTTACCATCACAAATCACACCGGAAATTTTCTTTCTTTCTTTCCTTAACAATGAATTAGTTTTATTTCTCTGCGATCAAATTGCTTACTAATCCGATAATGAGACACCTTAATAAATGCTTGCAACTGAATTAACAACAGGCATTACAAAGGATGTACTTAGGTTACACACACCTGGCGGGCAGCACACAGCACACAGCACACGGGCGGCACAGCAGGAGTGGCGGTGGGTGGGCGGCATGACTCCCCTCCACCTAACAATCTACACCCACTCATCACGTACTACCTCAGACCTGCAGAGGCGTAAAAACTGGTGTAAATATTATCCAAGTACTGTTGTGACTGAGGTATTATTTATTATTAGTGTTATATTCCTTTACCTATTAAAAAAAAGTGTCATCCATGGCTAGTAACAAAATAAATATACAAACAATATAGTGACAAGGACAGCAGGACGTAGATACTCAACAATGTATTACTACACAAGTCTCTATATAATGGTGAGTGTGTTCCACCTTTAGCCTCACCAATATGAAAAGGAATATCCAGAAAGTGCAAAAATTATCCTGGGGGACTTTAATCATGTAAGATTAGATGATTTGCTTCCAAGCTATTATCAATATGTTAAATGTTCAAACTAGAGGAGATCAAACTTTAGATAAAATGTACTGTAACGTGAAGGATGGGTATTGTGTTATTAAGAAGCCTTCACTTGGAAAATCGGATCACAACATGTTGTTTGGAATTCCTACATATAAGCAACTGTTGAAGTGTGAAAAATGCTCCAACATCACTGTGAGTGACTGGGACAAAGAAAATGAAAAACGGTTGCAAGGCTGTTTCGACTGTACAGACTGGTCGGTGCTGCGTGATGCATCGGGTGAAGTTGACCTAAATGTTAATGTGTTGTCATCATACATTAGTTTCTGTGTTGACATGATTGCCCCAACCAGGGAGGTCAGGACGTATCCGAACAACAAACCTTGGATAACTAAGGATATTAAACTTTTAATTAATGAGAAGAAGCACCTAATCAATTCGCATGACCATGTCCAGTTAAAAGTCTTGCAAAAGAAAATAGATGACAAAATAGCTGCCGGGAAGAAAAGGTATAAGAGTAAAGTAGAAAGTTTATTTAGTGCTAATAAGTCAAAGGAGGCTTGGAAAGGACTAAAAAATCTATGTAGTTCAAAGACTAAAAATGCGGCTGTAGAGCCTGATAATGTTGAGACTTATGTAAACGACCTTAATAAGTTTTACGCAAGATTTGATATGTTTGACTTTAAAGAGGAATGTGAACAACTAATTGAAATAGCCAAGCATAGGAATAATGAACGGATAGTTATCACTCGGGAAGAGGTGATTAAATCTCTACGGCGCGTAAAGGTTGGTAAAACTTGTGGTCCAGATAATATTAGTGCCAAAATTCTAAGGTTATGCTTGGAGCAACTTGTAAATCCTTTATTAACACTTTTCCAGGATTCGCTTGACCATGGTATTGTTCCAACTATTTGGAAAATGTCGGAAATAATCCCTGTTCCTAAAACAAGATTCCCCAAAGAACTAAGTGATCTCAGACCAGTTACTTTAACATTTATCATAATGAAATGTTTAGAATATGTCATCAAAAGTCATCGATTTTAGAGATCCCTTACAATTTGCCTTTTGTCAGAATAAAAGTGTTCAGGATGCTGTGCTGACACTAGTCCATGACATAAGTAAACATCTTGAGAATCCTAACCCACAAGTTAGAATACTCTTCATTGACTTCAGCAGTGCATTCAACACTATTCAAATGCACATACTTCTTAAGAAACTGATGGATATGAATGTAAATTTTCATTTAATCCTGTGGGTCTATAGCTATCATTCAGACAGACCCCAATACACGAAATGACAAGGAGTCAAATCTTCACGAATACTGGTGCACCACAGGGTTGTGTACTTTCACCATTATTATTTACATTATATACTAGTGATTGTCGCAGTAGCTATCTGAATTGTTTTATCCTCAAATATGCAGATGATACAGTGATTGTGGGGAAAATTTGAAATGATGATTCTAGTAGATATTTGTCGCAGGTGAAAGATTGTATTGGGTGGAGTAAGAGACATTATTTAAACTTAAATGTGAAAAAGACGAAGGAGATGGTTATGGATTTTCGTACTAGAAATAAGTATGTGACGGATCAAATTAAAATGGGCAATGAAGCGGTCAAAAGGGTGGGGGAATATACGTATTTAGGAATTGTGATTGATGAAAATTTAAAGGGATCTGTGAATAATCATAAAGTTTATAAGAAATGTAGACAAGGTCTCCATTTCCTTCGTGTTTTAAGAAATCTTTGTGTGGATAATATTATACTAACTCTATTTTATAGGTCAGTGGTGGAATCTGTATTATGTTTCTCAATTACTGTTTGTTATGGTCATCTTACAAAGAAAGATAAGAATAGACTAAACAAAATTGTAAAATCAGCTAGGAGACTTGGTGCCGAAAGTATATCACTCGATGATATGTACAACAGGCTTGTAATGAAACAAACAGAAAAAATTATGAGTGATGCAAATCAGCCTCTCCATGACAACTATGTCTTTTTAAGATCAAACAGAAGGTTGGCTGTACCTTTTGGTAAGAGGGATAGGTTCATGAATTCCTTTGTACCAAAGAGTATTAAGCTCTACAATTATTTGTCGTCGTGCTGAGGTACACCAAATTGATACTCATGCTTGTGCTTATGTTGTGCATATCTTGAATCTGAATGCTCTATTTTTATTCATTTTATAAATTTTATAAATTATATAGACTTTTATTCTACTGTGTGCTGAGCTCCCACCACAACGAATTTCTTATTGTATATATATGCAATTGGATAATAAAGTGTATCTTATCATATCTTATCTTATGTATGTGTAAATGTATGTGTGTGCACCGTACTTACTTACATATCCTTCCTACACCCTCAACATCACCATAATGATGAATAAATAATATAATAATAACAATAATGATAAGAACATAAGAAGAACATAAGAAATGGGGAGACTGCAAGAGGCAGCTCCTTGTCTCTCACCCTTGGAATAATCCAATATTTATCCATCCCACCTGTCATCCCTATCCATACTCTGATCCAACCGTCTTTTAAAGCTACCTATTGACTGCTAGTGCTGGCACAGAATGGTGTGCTCATATCAAGTGGGAACTAGTGAAGTAGGCACAGACCAGTAGGACTTGTACTGCAACTGTTGTTCAGGAGATTCAATTCTCATTTACATCGGAACAGAGCGTTTCACCAGTACCCTGACAGCCAACAGCTGCAACCCCCCACGTTTGAGCCATTGGAATAATACAATACTTAGAAATATAATCTGAATGATGCTAAATGAACAATCTTCCCTCCTCTTAACCTAACCTAACCTTACCTTCTCAATGCTGAATCCAAGGGAGTTGCATTTTCCATACAAGTGGTCTGGTGTCACGGTGGAATTGTTAGACTCGAGGAATACATTCTTTCCCATTGCCTTCAGTCTGGATACAACTTCCTGTGGTCGCGGCAACACATCTCCACCCTCGGCACCGCACCACAACACTCCTGGGAAAAGTTTCATATGAGGACGCTGTAATCACAAACAAATGTATGTAAAAATGCAATGCTAAATATTGTATACGTGAGTACACTACACGGTGATCATATATATAAAAAAGGGAAAACAGATTAATCGCATCCGCAAAATATGGTAAAATGAGTCCTGGTACAATGTATTAATCCACCTTTGAGCCTGAGCTGTGGTGGGAATTAATCCGTTACCTCGAGACACTAACATAAATTAAACAAATTATCTTGTTTTGACAAAATGAAAGTCTTAAATACAAAGATGAATAATCAAGTCAAATTCTCTTCCTGAAGAAACTTTTGATCTAAAATTTCATAACATCTTAGACAGCTGATTCTAACAATAAAAATTATACACTTTTTTTGATACTTT
>JAXIVD010008945.1:0-16407 GCA_036785275.1 Cancer borealis | reverse complement strand
AGTAAGAAAAAAAGAGTCCAAGATATGACAGATAGTGGAGTGAGTGCAGGAACACCAAGACATGACAGACAGACAGACAGACAGACATACAGACAGACAGACAGACAGACAGACAGACAGACAGACAGAGAGAGGGTGGTAGTACAGCAGCATTCAGAGTCTAACGCGATTACTCTTCTATCAAAGTCACATGCACTTGAACACTTGCCCTTCCCTCTCATTGCCCTTCAGTGTTGTTATTGCACTAGTAACCCACCACCACCACCACCACCACCACCACCACCACCACCACCACCACCACCACCACCACATTGATATCCACACATCACCCCAGCAATATTGTTACGCCCCTGTCTACCTGTGTGACGGCCCGGTAACACATGACCGTCACACCTAGTACTGGGGTGACGTACACACTACTTGACATACATACAAACTTTACACAATATCCCTATCATAAGGTAAAATTGGTGTCACTAGTATGTTTACCTCTAGTCCTTCACCCTCCCCCCCTACCAGCCTCACCCCCCCCGGCGTCACCCTTCCCCCGTCACATCAGTGGGCAGAGCACGTGGGTGACTGCGTTAAATCAGGTATACGTGACGCCAGGTGGAGGTGACAGAGAGAAAGAAAAAAAGGAGAGACAAGGACAGAGGAGGAAAGATGGAGGGAAGGAGGGAAGGAGGGAAAGAGGAGGGGAGGAGGGAGGGGAGTTTCCAGCACCTGCGTCAGATCTGGACCTGACTCGAGCTGAATTACCTGCTCTGGTTACGCTTTAATCTGTGCACGTGAGGACACCAATAACACAGTCAGCCCCGCCGCCCAGAAATTGGATGGCTGCTTCCTGAAGGTGGTGGTGGTGGTGGTGGTGGTGGTGGTGGTGGTGGTGGTGATCATTGGTATTGTCAGTAAAATCAAATTAGGATGCGCCGTCCCTTCCTCGTCCTCAAACCCCATAACAATCAGCAGCTCGAGTTAAGGTAAATTTATCTGTTGCGTTATCGAATATTATCATGGATGTCTTGTTATTCCTCCTCCTCCTCCTCCTCCTCCTCCTCCTCCTCCGCCTCCTCCTCCTCCTCCTCCTCCTCTTCCTCTTCCTCTTCCTCTTTCTCTTTCTCTTCCTCTTCCTCTTCCTCCTCTTCTTCCTCTTCTTCCTCTTCTTCCTCTTCTTCCTCCTCCTCCTCCTCCTCCTCCTCCACGTCCTCCCGTAGGTGATGTGTCGAGCGCCATCAAAACATTTACCTGGCGGGTCCGTGCCAGGTAAACTTTGTAATTAGTCCAGGTGGCCCCAGTGCAGGAATGGGACGGAGAGGGAGACGTAACTTCACGCTGCCTGAGTTCCATTGTTGCGAAGTTATGTGGCTTAATGTGACGCTAGTGTGGTGATGTGGTGATGTGGTGGTGTGGTAGTGTGGTAGTGGTGGTGATGTAGGGTGAAGTTAATGGTATGGAACTTCAACCCTTAAACTCTATGATGTAAATCCTATAATCTCCCTCCCTCTTGCTATCCTCCTCTCATACTCCCTCCCTCCCTCCCTCCCTCCCTTCCTTCCCCTCAACTTCCTCTTAGATCCTTCCCTGCTCCATCCTCCTCGTGTCATCCCTTCATCCATCACATTCCACACACTTCCGCTAACTATCACGCCCTTCCCTTACCAAATAGTCTCCTTTATAACCAAACGATTACTACCCTTCCTTTCTTCCTTCCTTCCTTTCCTCGTACAACTTAGTATCACTTACAATATATAGTATTTTTCTCCATAAACACCATCTATTAACATATACAACTACTACTACTACTACTACTATTACTACTACTATTACTACCCTTCCTTCTTTACCTCTATCCTTCCTTCCTTCCTTCCTTCACTTCCTCAACCTACCAACCAACCTACCAACTACGTATAACTAAGTCAATTGGAAGCAGAATACAGGAAGGCCTTCTACCCTTCCTCCCTCCCTTCCTTCCTTCCTCTCTCCCAGAAATAGCGAGTGGGATGGAAATGGAGCTATTCATCAAGCCATATTAAAGGGACTGACAAGGGAAGGTCTTACGAGGGAAGGACATTACCATAGTCAGGGAAACCTCGCTATCCAGTCTGAGGGGAAAACGCATCCAGAATGTGTCTAAGTGTCTCCTCAGATAAAGAGAGAGAGAAGAGAGAGAGAGAGAGAGAGAGAGAGAGAGAGAGAGAGAGAGAGAGAGAGAGAGAGAGAGAGAGAGAGAGAGAGAGAGAGAGAGAAGGGGGGAGGGGGTTAGTGCTAGCAATCCATAGCAATTTGCCTCATAAGTTATTTCTTTTCTTTCTTCCTAGGGTGAGCAGACGCCAGGCGAGGCTCAAGTCATGAAGACGAAGGGATAACTTGAGTGTGTGTGTGTGTGTGTGTGTGTGGTGTGTGTGTGTGTGTGTGTGTGTGTGTGTGTGTGTGTGTGTGTGTGTGTGTGTGTGTGTGTGTGTGTGTGTGTGTGTGTGTGTGTGTGTGTGTGTGTGTGTGTGTGTGTGTGTGTGTGTGTGTGTGTGTGTGTGTGTGTGTGTGTGTGTTTCCTGGTTTTATCCTTATTTTGCACATCTTCCCCTTCACTCTTTGACATTCTCCAATCATAAACCACTTCTGATACTCCACTCCACTCCACTCCTCCACCTTGCCTTTAGTCTCTCCTCAATTCCCCCTTCACATCCACCTACCTACCTACCTTCCACTCTCACATCCCTCCACATCCCTTCACACCTCTAACATCTATACACTAACTTAACCCTTCCTTTTGCACACTTCCCTGGTAATTCCACACACACTATTTTTCCTTCCTAACCAAAAGGAATTCATGACGTCACACAGGACCTCTAGAATAACCAAATTTCCATAGGCCTAACTAGGAGATGATGGAAGGGGAATAATTACACTTAACGACAAACACGAGGCGACACGAAACATAACTTAGTGACATCAATCAAATCACAACACTAATTAAAACCATACAAACACACGCTTTATTAAATTAACACACGAGGAGGAGGAGGAGGAGAAGGAGGAGGATGGGAGGAGGAGGAGGAGAAGGAGGAGGAGGAGGAAGACGATATAGATAGAAGGGACAAAACTAGAACAAAAACTGAGGAGGAAGAGAAGGGAGAAGAGAAAAGTGAGGTGTTGAAACTCATTATTGCTACTGATACAAGAATGAGGAAACAAGAATGAGGAAACAAGAATTAAGAAAACAAGAATAAAGAAAACAAGAATAAAGAAAACAAGAATGAAGAAACACTAATAAGAAAACAAAAATAAGGAAACAAGAATAAGGACACAAGACAATAGACACAAGTATGAGAGGACAAGCAGCACCAGACGTCACCAACACAGTCTATCCTCGAATGACCAATCTGCGTCCTCATCACTATGCAGCCACCCACTTCCCTCCTTCCCTAATTGACTGTGGGAGGCCAGCACGTAGAGGGAGGGAGAGAGAGGAAGGCTGAGTCAAGAGAAAGGTAAAAAAAGGAAAGAAAGAAAGGGGTAAGAAAGAAATATATATAAGTATAATGAATGAGGTAATAAATAGGTTGAAATATTTAAGATGTACCTATTGAAGAAAGAAATAAAGAAAAAGAAAAAATATATGTAACTAGCGGTGCGGTGGAAGGAAGGAAGGGAGGTGAGGTGAAAACATGGAGGATGGAGTAGCGAGGAGTAGAGTGGAGTGGAGTGGATAGAAGTGGAGTAGTGGTGGGAAGCTTCAGAAAATCCAATATAGAATTTTTCAACACCTAAGATGCAGAGGCTCTGACTAAGGCGAGTGACCTTGGAACTACCAACGACCTTTACTACGCTGAGAAAATCTTTATGAAGGAGGAGGAGGAGGAGGAGGAGAAAGGAGGATAAGGAAGAAGGAAGGTGGAAAAGTACTAGAGAAGGAGGAGGAGGGAAAGATGAGATGAAGATAAATAAAGAGAAGAATGAGGAAGAAAAATTAGTAAAAGAAATATGGAGCGAGAAGATGGAGAGGAATGAAGAGAGAGGAGAGAGAGAGAGGAGAAAGGAGAGAGGAGAGAGGAGAGAGGAGGAGGAGGAGAGAGGAAGAGGAGGAGGAGGTACGATAGTCATAATTCTTCCTCTTTTTGACAGAAACTGACAGACAAACAAACGTGGTAACATAGAAATTGGCTTCATCGCCTAAAAACTCACTTTCCTTCTTAATAATTCTGAGAGAGAAAAAGAGAGAAAGAGAGAGAGAGAGAGAGAGAGAGAGAGAGAGAGGAGAGAGAGAGAGAGAGAGAGAGAGAGAGAGAGAGAGAGAGAGAGAGAGAGAGAGAGAGAGAGAGAGAGAGAGAGAGAGAGAGAGAGAGAGAGAGAGAGAGAGAGAGAGAGAGAGAGAGAGAGAGAGAGAGAGAGGAGAGAGAGTACTTCCTTCTCCACTAGTCTTATTCTTTCCATATACTCCCCTTTTCAAATTCTTTCCCACATTCACTATATTCACCCGACGCGGAGGAGGAGGAGGAGGAGGAGGAAGAGGAGGAGGAGGAGGAGGAGGAGGAGGAGGAGGAGGAGGAGGAGGAGGAGGAGGAGGAGGAAGAGGAGGAAAGAAAGAGGAAGATGAGAAGGAGCAAAGTGAGTGGTGGAGAAGAATTGAGGAGAAGTGGACCTGTGTATTGAGGAAGACAGTCGAGTGAGAGTTAGGGAGGAGGAAGAGTACAAAGGAGTACAAAGGAAGAACAGACAACAACAGTCCTACTGGATATAACGAGGCTGGAGGAAGAGGAGGAGGAAAAGGAGGAGAAGAGGAGGAATAAGAAAAGAAAAAGGAAGAAGAGGAGGAGGAGGAAGAGAAGCATAGATCAAAGGTTATCAAAACGCTACGAAATAAAACCCAACTATTTAAAAAAGAAAGAAAAATATATATACCAAACACAAAACAAAAAATGAATAAATAAATAAATAAATAAAACCTGATCTATTCATATATAAAAAAAAAAAAAAAACTGAGAGAAGGAAGAAAAAAAATCTAAAAATAAAAACACAAATCAACTCTGTGTGTCTGTGCTTCATGTCAGTCCAACCAACACAGGCGAGGGTATTGACAGTGTAGCTTGGTGGTGGGAGGAACACAAGGCAGGAAAACCACCTAACCTAACCTAACCTCCCGGTGAAAAGATGCGGGAGGAAACCTGGTACAGCGCTGCGTCTGTCCACCGCTCAGAGACAGATGAAAGGCGGTACAAAGGGAAGGGAAGGTGTGTGTTTTAAAGGGATACAATTCAGGAAAAAGGGTTGGAAATGAACGATGGAGGACAATGAATACAGTGAGGAAGTGATACAGGAAAATACACAAGAAAAGATGACTGTATTAATACCACGAAAGTTGTATTTTCTTCCCCTGCTGATTGAAGTTTTGGGAAAAGTTTAATAGCTTGTTAATAAATCATATTCTTCGTGTCAAAAAAATAATTCACTTTACTAATCAGATGAGTAACTTAATTAACAAACAGGTGAGATGGAAGACAGGTGACCCAAAGCAGGTGGAAAAAAAACAAAAACAGATGACAAAAAAACATAATTCTTCCTCCTCCTCCTCCTCCTCCTCCTCCTCCTCCTCCTCCTCCTCCTCCTCCTCCTCCTCCTCTTCCTTCTCCTCCTCGACAGTCACTAGTAAATAAAAAAACGAAGAGGGAGTAGGAGGAAAAGGAGAATAGTAAACTGTAGAAAGGTTGTGAGAAAGAATGAGAAAAGGAAGGCAGAGAGGAAATGGAAAGAGCACGAAGATGGAGATGGAGGAAGGAGAGATAAAGAAAAGAAAATGAGAGAAAGGAAGAAATAAAAAAAAATAAATAAATAGACATAGACAGAGAGATATTTTACATAAAGAATAAAATAAAAGAAACATGAGAGTAATATAAAAAAAAAGGAAAGAAAAACAGATCCACAGACCAAGTCGCTAATTCCCGAGAACAAACTTTTGGGTCATTAGTGATGGTCATTAAGTGAACGTCCAATGAAAGGAGGAGGAGGAGGAGGAGGAGGAGGAGGAGGAGGAGGAGGAGGAGAGTGATTACAATTAATTAACCTCACCTGATTACCGTCTCTGCCTTCACTCAGGACAGGGATGAATGTGGAAGATCATTAAGGAAAATTGAAAGCACCTAAAGAGGAAAAAACTTGAAGGAAAAAAAAAGAGGGAAAAAATCATATCATTCGTTTGTGATTTGATGGAGAATACTTAAAGTTGCTATAGCGATTTCCTGTTTTTTTTTCATTATTATTTTCCCACTGGATTCATATGGCATTCCCGCAAAAAATATATGGTGTTTTATTTTTGAAACGGGAAAGAAATGTGGTTTGACACGACACTCTTGTCATGATATTTGTTTTATTTTTGTACCACGTTAGAAAAATTGGTTTTCCGAAAGTATTATCAACACACACACACACACACACACACACACACACACACACACACACACACACACACACACACACACACACACACACACACACACACACACACACACCGAAAAAATACATTCATGGTCAAAATGGAATCGAACTTAACCCGAAAAAAACACTTATACTTTCTACACCTAACAAAAATCAAAACACTTATACTTTCTACACCTAACAAAAATCAAAAAACTAATATGAAAAAACAAAAATTAAACCCAAAATAAATAAATAAAAAAGTGAACACAATCAACACCCACACACTTACACAAAACAAATGCATGTGAACAGGTGAATCAACCCTTTGACTCATCTTTTAATGGATATCTTCACCTGAGAGCCACGTATCCCCCTTGGGTGCCCGGCTCACAGATAACATTACCGCAGCCCAGTCTTTGTGATGTAAATACCCCCATTATGGAATCACAAAGCCCGAAACCTCATTTTCTACAAGGCACCAGCGGCTGAGGTAAAAGCGAGGGGGCATCCAAGAAAAAATATTAAAAAAAAGGAAAAAACCTTACAGAAAATGGGAAGCCTTATGTGGGGACTCAGTGCCAGCTCCTCTTTAAGATCCTTCCTCCTTCCTTCCCTCCCTCCTTCCTTCCCTCTCTCCTTCCCTCCATCCCCTCCTCCTTCCCTCCTCCCTCTCTGACCACGGCTGGCGCTTCATTCATCCACACAAACGACCCCCACCTCCAGCCTCTTACCCCCCCCCTCCCTCCTCCCACCACCACCACCACCACCACCACGGCCGCGCCCCAAGGAGACTGCTGTGGATTCCTTAAACTATCAAGACGCCAACGAGGAAATAAAAGCTACAAAAAATTACTTACAAGACAAAATACTGAAAGACGAGACTGAGGGAAGAAAAAAGTCAACTAGAAACGATACATTAAGAGAAAAAAAAAAAAAAGGACATGACACTGAACGATATACAAAAAAAAAAAACTAATAATAAATAAATGTATAGCGAGCGTTCACATCAGCTTTTGATATTATGAAGAAAAAAAAACAAGATGGAGGTCAACAAGAAAATAAATAATAAAAAAAAAACATGTACCATACCAAAAATCCTACATTGAGAGTAAGTAAAATGAACAAAGTTATCTTGTTATATACACGTACTAGACTTGAGTTTCCTTAATGGTGTGGTTTTGTTGTTATTGTTGTTCTTTAAATACTTTGGATCCTTGACTTTGTACAATGGTAGTGGTGGTGGTGATGGTGGTGGTGGTGGTGGTGGTGGTGGTGGTGGTGGTGGTGGTGGTGGTGGTGGTGGTGGTGGTGGTGGAAGAGAATGATGCTATATTAAAGAAGAAAAAACTAGTATTTATCTCCTTCCAGCGCCCTTACAAGACGCCCTTATCTCCTCCCTACACGCCGCCAGCAGGAGGAGGAAGCCTTGCAAGACGTGTGAGGGAGCGTGAGGAAGATGATGAGGAAGAGGAGGAGGAGGAGGAGGGTGAAAAAGGGAAGTAGTAGAAATAGTGAAGATAATAGAAGATAATACAAATAGTTATGTTTATCAATGTCAGACTTGTGTTTGTATGTAGGGAAATAATATATAACTATGATAATAAAACATAATAAAAACATATGTGTAGAGGGAAGAGAGGATGTATAAGGACATAAACAGAGAGAATAATAAAAACAAAACCATAACTCACACCTCATGAAGCAAAACAAAACAAAAATTAAATTTAAAAAAATATCTGCTATATGGAGGAAGATAATTTGGCACAAGTACGAAAAAAAACGAAGGTAAAAAAAATAGGACTAAAAAACGAGACACACAAGGGAGGGCGAGGCAGCAAAACGAGACTGCGGGTTCACAACTACCAAGGCTCAATGGCTAGCTTTGGCGGGAAAAGGGAAGGAAACCGGACACAGAGCAAGGCAGAACGAGTCTTGTTTCCTGAAAGATAGCTCTCTCTCTCTTTTTTTCTCTCTCTCGTTTACACAGAACTATCTCGTATTTCCCTGCTTCCCCTCACCCCCTGCATCTTATAATCACCATCCCTCATCTGCTTTAGTTCCCCTTAAACCAACCCTTCCCCATTTTCCTTCCCCTCCCTTTTCCTTCCCTTCCCATCACCACACACTTTCCTCCTCCCTTCATGCTCTCCTGTCCCGTCACTCTTAGCGTCCTGTTACCTGTCACTTTATTTAATAACCCACACTAACACCTGCCACCACTGACCACTACCTTGGTTGTATCTATCTTAGGCAAAAGTTCCCAAAAACCTGGACAGTCTACCAGAAAGTACTTATAAGATGGTGTAATGACTTTATATTACGTGGTGATTACTTTTCTGATCCAGTGTAGAAACCTAGACAATGTACATGGGAAAAAAGAAGGAAAAAAGGGAAAAAAAAGTGTCTTAATTACCACAATGCAGCACGTACCTAAGACAGCACCACAAGGCACAACACACGCCGTGCTGCACATTTACTTGTCTGTTTCACATCTGCCACGTACGTACCTGTGGGGGAAGGAAGGAGTTTGTCAGGTAAGATCACCTTTACTGCAACGCAATTTACAGTAAACATCCTCGCCGTCTTATCCTTGAAAATCTTTTATAATTAACAAACTTCCAGAGTTGGTTAAAAAATTAGGAATGTTTCAAATTAGCGCCATCTTAGGAGTAAAGTGTAGTTTGTTGTTTGTTTTATGTCAAGAGTGTTTCAGTGACTAGTAATTTTCTTTGGTGGTGTAAATTTATATTATATTCAGCACACAGGAAATATATTACAACTATTTAAGGGGTAAAAAATAAAGTACATATATCAAGAAAATTCTTAACAGCTTCCTACACACACAAAAAAACACACAAAACAATAATAAAAAATCAGATACATAAAAAAGCAAATAAAAGAAATAACCAAATATTCCTGAAAAAAAATAAACAATAAGAAAGGAACAAAAAAGAGAAAATAAAATAACATGAAAAAAATCAAAAATATAGATTCATTCCAAAAAAAATCTTAGAACACTCAGGAACAAAAGAAAAAAATACCCCAGCTTAGTCAACAATGATGAAGGTGACCAAACCAATGCGTGGTCCCGCAGGTCACCTCCTTAGGCTGTGAAGGGAAGACAATCAGATGCAGGGGCGGTGAGGCAGAACAACCCAGCATCCTTATCAGTCTCCTTCACCACCCACAGACAAAAGGTGCGAGGGTGTAGGGAGGTTCAAAGATAAAAAAGAGAAAGAGAGAACAAAAATATAAAAATAAAGAAAAATATATAGATAGATAGATAGGATACAGTAAGAGAGAAAGTGCAGTAGAAAATAAGGTTAAGAGAGAGGGAAGGAAGGTAAGATGATAACAAAAGAGTGGAAGGAAGGGGAGAGAATAAAAGAAAGGGGATGAGAAAGAATCCAAGCAAGAAAGAGAGAATGAAAGAAACAAGAAAGATATGGAGAGAAAAGAATGGATGACAAAAAAAAGATAAAAGAGAAGAAGAGACAAAGAGATGAAGAAAGTAAAAATGAAACGATGGGGAGGTAACAGAAATATATATAAAATAAGAAGAAAAAAAAAAGTAAAAATAAACTTACACACATAAAGAATGGAGGAAAGAAGATTATAAAGATGAAAGGAGAGAAGAAAATGAGACACGAAAAATATAAAAACAAGAATAAGAAGTTGAGAGAAAAACGAAAAGAATAGGAGAAGAAGAAGATATGAAGGAAAGGATGAAGAGATAACAGGCGTTGAGATAAGATAAGATGAGGAAGCAGACAGAGCAAAGAGAAAAATTGGGGAAAAATAGAAGACCGGAAACAAAGGAAAAGCCGTATATGCTGAAATACCTTTCGGCAATGGACCTGGAAATTGCACCAGAAAAGACCTAGAAAGATGGATGATTCTGTAAAGGGAGACACAGCAGAACGCACACACGCACACACGCACACACACACACACACACACACACACACACACACACGCACACACACACACACACACACACACACACACACACACACACACACACACACACACACACACACACACAACAATAACAGTGACTTTGGACGACACACAAAAGGAAATTTGGTGAGTTATCAAGACCACTGCGACAATACTGCAAAGGAAGAGGAGGAGGAAGAAGAGGAGGAGGAGGAGGAGGAGAGCAGTCTTCCTCTCTTCTTTCCCCTTTTCTTCCCTCCCTTCCCTCCCCCCACCACGATACTCAGTCTCTATCAAAGGGCCAGACGATACTCTCTTGACTGTCGGGGGAGTGAATATGCATGGATTATTTGGCGTGTGAGGGTGTGGTGGTGTGTGGTGGGGTGTGTGGTGTGGTGGGGTGTGTGGTAGGGTGAGATGGGTGACTGGTGGTGATGGTGGTGGTCATTATCTCATAACTGCTTCCTTGATCACACTAGTCATTGTATCTCTTAATTCTTTCACAAAACTTTCCTTTCCCCTCTGATTCGTCACATTATTGAGGCAAAAACGTAGGGATATAATGACGTGCTATCAGTGGCAGTAATGATGATAAATGATGTAGAATGTATATAAATGACGTTAATTAAAACAAAGACACAATGATCTGACTGTAATGAATATTTTTTAAAGCAAGAATCATCAAGAAATAAATCATACAAAATACAGACATCTCACTCCAATATAACTTTTCGTAAGCTTATCAAAAATATATATAAGAGAAAAACACTATTCAACTACCTGGAAAAAAAACTTATATTTTCTATCTTTTTTAACACTGATATTCCCACTTCTCAAAAAGTTTCTTAAGTCATACAACATTGACATAGTTTTGTTACGTAACAGTCACACACACACGCCCACGCCCACGCCCACGGTACAGTGAACATCCACACGCCACCTTCAGCGTGTGCTACCTCCAAAAGGATATATTTTTTAAAGACTGAAGAGAAAACAGAGAACAATTAGACCCCAATAAACTTGCTGCAAAGAGGTGACATAAAAATTTTGCCACCCGGAAAGTTTTAATTGGGAAAGCTGCAAATATTACTTTTAAAAATATATATAAAAAATATATATAAAAAAGACTTTCTTCTGCACACTAAAATAGCCCACGTGTGTGTGTGTGTGTGTGTGTGTGTGTGTGTGTGTGTGTGTGTGTGTGTGTGTGTGTGTGTGTGTGTGTGTGTGTGTATGTTTTAAAGAACGTTTTAAACACAACTTTTCCACAGCAACGAAAAACCTTCCCGAGTTTATTTTTCACCTGATAAACCTGAAGGAGACGCTGACGACAGGGTGAAAAATGGCTGCCAAGGGAGCATATGGCTGAGGGAGAGAGGGAGAAAGAGAGAGAGAGAGAGAGGAAGGGGGAGGTGGAGAGGGAGGGGGAGAGGGAGAGTGTGTGGGAGTGTAAGAGTGAGTAAGAAGGAATGAAGGAGGCAAAGATGGAGGGTGTGAAAGTGAGAAGGAATGAAAGAGGAAGGGAGGGAGGAAGGAAGGGAGGGAGAGAGGGAGGGAGGTCAAAATGGAAGAAACGTGCGGTTGCAAGGAGAAAGAGAGAAAGAGAGAGAAAAAAAAATAGATAAATAAAAAGAGAGAATGAAAACACTTTAGTGAGGGAAGAGAAGAAAAAATCATGCCATCACTCCCTAAGTAAAGATTAAACGACAAAAAAGTCTTCTACAACTTAACATTTTTAGGTTGAAGAGTAAAAATATGTGTGGTAGGAAGGCACGTGGAGGGGAGAGAGAAGCAGGCTGGGCTGGGCTTGGGTTGGGTGGGATGGGCTGGGTTTGGTTGGGCTAGATTGGGCTGGCTGGGCTGGGCTGGCTGGGCTGAGCGGCACAATAACGAGACTATCTTATAACTTGTGCGAAGGCTTAGTAAGTTAAGGTGGGAGCTGGCGCGTCTTACCTCCACAGGTGAACTTGAGAGCATTGAGGTGTGGGAGTGAAGGCTCTCACTACCCTGGCTCTTAGTGTTAATGAAAGGCTAAGAGCACTTTGCTTTATATATATTATTGTTATCTATTATTAGCTGACTGAACACTGTCTATATTGTTTGTCTGTGATTCTATCTATCTATTATTTATATGAAGGTTTTATCGTCTGTGTGTTGCTTTTCTATACTAGTGTGTGCCTCGCTGCCTCAGAATGCCCGTGTAAGTATGAATCATGGTTGTAAGGCTGCCATGAATCTTGGAAGGCAATCTATACTCCATGAAAGCAAAATAAAGTGTCTGGGAAATACTATGGTGTAAAGTTTCAATTCTCATAGAAACAAAAATGAAAATAATATAATAAAAAAATGTTAAGGATTACACAAAGGTTCCTTCCATTTTAATGTTGACTGAAGTTTTTTTTTAATTCTACCTCAGAATACTATATTAAACAAAAATTTACCGTAAGAAAATTAAAGAAAACGGGGATATGTTTACTATAACTTATAATCCATAAAGATGAAAGAGCAAGGTAGAGCTAAGAGTCTGATTAAACACAGGACACTCAACGCAACTCTGTTATATTTACATTCATATTCTCACCTGATTAGTTGTCCGTTTCATCACAGAACTTCAAGGAAAACAGATGAAACACACAAACTCAAACTAAATGAAACCGTATACTAAGGTCCGTAGACTTTATCACTCCTTGGAGCACCCGTGATATTTTTTTTCTTCACATTAAAAGGGTACTAGCCAAGGGACAATATAAATACGTTAAAAAAATCCCACTTGTCGCTATACTTAACACGGAGCTCGTCATAAACCTTACTAAAACGGATCTCACTAACTTATACAACCCAACGAAACGCTGATTGTTGTAATAAATGCAACAATAAACACCAGAACAATACAGTTTAACATCCTTACCATAAATACCCAAAACATTGAATCCTTTATAAATACAAATAAACACCCTTTGTTGTAGTGTAATGGTGTAATCTAACAAAGAAAGACGATCTATGCTAAAACCCTTAATAAATATATATCGAAAAATAACAAATAACCGAAAAAGGAAGATATACCAAAAAAAATTAATTAGGTTCATCAAAATAAAAAGAGTGAGTCCTTAACATGACCTCAACACACCATAAGGTCAAGACACGTGACCCAGGACTCCTTTGTGACCTCACCCCAGGGAGACAAATACGGTGGAGGAGGAAAAACACCCAAATTGAAGGAAGTCCAATAAACTTCAGCGTCGTCTGAGGAAATAAATAAATCTAGCAAGGCCGAGCGTCCTCCCGCCTGAGCTCTTCCCGGCGCGGCTCCGAGATTCAAATCCCTATTTATGGCAGCGCTATTTATCTGGAGACGCGTAGAGGAGGAGGAGGAGGAGGAGGAGGAGGAGGAGGAGGAGGAGGAGGAGGAGGAGGAAAGGGGGAAGAGCAAGAGAAGGACGAAGAGAAGGAGGAACAGGAGGACGTGAAGGAAGAAAAAGAGAACAGAGAAGGCCAAGGAGGAAGGCGAAGAGGAAGGCAAGGGCGAGGAAGAGAGAGGAAGGAGGCGGATAATGGAGGCGTCCACTGTAAAGACAACGCAGCGGAATTCTGCACAAAACTTATTTCTCCTCCTTAAACGCAGACGGGGTAGCCAGCTCTCAAACTCCCGCCCGCCTCACACCCATAACTCCTTCCCCAGATGCACACTTTTTCCTACTTCATATTCCTTCCATAACAGACTTTTTACCACCCTGTTCCCTTTTTTCCCCTTCCTTCCTTCCTCCCTCTATTCCCTTGCCACAGCCGCCGCCACAGAGCTAGTAGTCCTAAAGCCTAGATGCTGTGGTAATCTGCGTCAAAGTCATGTGTTACAGCAGCCTATGACGTCGATTTGTTACGTTCAGAAGTGATTGAAAGTAGACAGGAAAAGGAAGAGGAGGATACAGGGAAAAACATGAGGCCTGTACTTCTTTTTTTTCTTATTCCTAAAGATAAGTTCCCCCTTCCCCTTAACCTTCCATGGGCGTGTCATTGAGGTGTTGGATAAGTCAGCTGGGGCATGAAGGTAATGGAGGAGGTGCCTGGTAATGATGGAGGAGGAGAGTGTTACGAGGAGAGTCAAGGGAGGACAACGAGGGAGTCTGCCGCCCCTGAGACAATGGGACCATCATTATGTATTCTAATGGTGCTCCTCCTCCTCCTCCTCCTCCTCCTCCTCCTCCTCCTCCTCCTCCTCCTCCTCCTCCTCCTCCTCCTCCTCTTCTTCTTCTTCTTCTTCCTCTTCTTCCTTAATACAAGCTTCAAGTATATATTTTAACGTTTTTTCACTCCAATACACTGTCAACGTTCTATTTTGTTCTCTCTTTCCTCCCACTCTTTTCCATTTCTCCTATTTTTAATTATCATTATTTCTTTCCTTTAAAAAATTTTCTCTCTTTCTCTTTCTCTCTCTCTTTCTCTCTTCTCTCTCTCTCTCTCTCTCTCTCTCTCTCTCTCTCTCTCTCTCTCTCTCTCTCTCTCTCTCTCTCTCTCTCTCTCCACCATTCCAGCGAGCAAACTCTATAAGTTAAAAGGATATAACTTGCCTAAGTTTCTCAACTCGTCAATACCGAAATATACGGAGCGTCTGGCCACAAAAATACGGGAGTTGTTGCCAGAGGAAGTAAAGAGAATAAGCTCTAGTTAATGAACTGCAAATACGTTCAAAGATAATTACACGGAGGTTGCAGGTGTGCCAAATGTACGAGAGGTGAAAACTGAGGCCGTGTACAGGTGTGTAGGAGAGCAGGTTTGGGATATAAACATACGTGGAATGGATGAAAATGTATACGTAACTATATTATTTTTGGGGGAGAGTAGCTTGAAACCCTCCCTCCCCACACTCACACACCCACACCCACACCCACACACACACACACACACACACACACACACACACACACACACACGAGCGAGGAGGCACCAGATCGCTGAGCCCTGCATTGTTTACATGTTGATCTTGCTATTACCTCCAGATCCTCCCGCGGCCCAGGACTTGCGGGATCAAAGTAAAAGCCAACCAGTTATTTTATTCTTAAGTCCCCCCGGGTATTTAAGAAACATTTATTCCTGTTTCTTGCTCCCTTGTGTGTTTCCCATTTTCTATATTCAGTACATTTTACCTCGCACTGTTTTTGTATTCAGTTTCAGTTTTTGTTTTTGTTAAATCAAGTTTATTTCGTTAATTATATAGTTTTGCTTTATTTTGAAATTCGCTAAAATTCTAAAAAAGATTTGTACCCATTATTTTCTCTTCATTTTTTCTTTATTCTCAATTTACGCTTTTATAACCCATATTTATGAACGTTTTGCTCAAATTTCCCCTTTTATCAATTATTTTAAATCACAATATTTTATCATTTCATTCCAGAACTCTATATTTCCATTTCCTCCATTTTAAGACACGATCTCTGCTTCTGAATCATCTATGACATTAATATCAAACTTAAAACTCAAAAAATATTATCCAACAATCCATTACTTCATATCTAGGATTCTGTTACCTTCAAAACTACACTTATATGAAGAGAAAATTAACACGTGCACCAGATATATCAACTACATATATATAGTTTCCATTAGTCTTGGTCATCCCCTTCCCATGCTAGTTATAATTCAACTCAGGTGTGTTGGGACGAAATTAATGAACTGATGTGCTGAAAATAACAGGAAGAGATTTGTGCAAGCGATTTCACCTAATCAACTACTTTCTAAAATAATATGTGATGCTTCAGGACGCTGGAAACATTGCATTAGAGATTGTAAATATGTAAATCAGGTCAAAATAGCCTCCTCCTCCTCCTCCTCCTCCTCCTCCTCCTCCTCCTCCTCCTCCTCCTCTTCCTCCTCCTCCTCCTCCTCCTCCTCCTCCTCCTCCTCCTCCTCCTCCTCCTCTGACCACAAGCCCGTATGAGGGAGTGAGGCGGGGACAATATTGACTTCCGATACATGTCCTCAGCTCGGGGAGGACGGCAAAGGCAACAAGTTAGTGATGGACCATTAGCTTGTTTTGTGTGTGAGTGTGTGTGTGTGTGTGTG
>JAXIVD010008944.1:0-7500 GCA_036785275.1 Cancer borealis | reverse complement strand
GAGGGGATGCACCCAAATTTAAATGGCAAAAGCTATATATGAGGAAGAGGAAGTTATAGTCGGCAGCGGATATTGAAATGGAAAGAGGGCCAAGCGTGATTAATATGGAGAACTTGCCCCTAACCCAGAACCTAACTGACCCGCGTGGAAATGTATGAAGACAAGTGTGTGTCTGGGAGCAGGTGACGGAATGTAGAGGTGACCCGTGACTAAACCTGACCAACGCAACTCACAAGTCCTTGCCGATGTTACATTCAACAAGAAAAGAAACCGAAACGAAGCTATTAAATATTACTTTGTTTCTGGTATTAAATATTATTTTGTTTCTGGTATTAAATGTTATATAAGTGAATATTCTGAAACTTCCGAAGGCATAAAAGCATGAATGTTACAAGGGTGAGGAGGCAAGTGACATAAAACAAAGAGAGATGGAAACAAATGGAGACAAATTGGTCTCAGGTCGAGTTAATTCAGCATCCTAGCTTGGAGTGGAGTTCTGCAACGGAAAAAAAACCTTTTCTTTCATACTCTGCATGCAGCTGCTAATGACAGGGTGTGACATCGGGGCAGAGGTGCGTATAGCGTTGTCAGGAACGAAAATGCAACAGTGGAAAAATAAAAATAAGAGGTGAGCGCGAATCCTCTGCAATGTGGTCCTGAACATGACACTGGCGGGAAGAGCAGGGAGTTACAAAATGAATTATTCAATGCACATGTATTTATAAACCTGCCACAGCGGAGGAGAATTACCATAAATCAATATCAAAACAATATAAAATGAGAGAAAGTTTACAAGCGCATTCAGAGGCGAGTCATAAGTAAAAAGCCCTGAACCCTTATGCAAGAAGAGAGCAGATATGAAGGCGGTAAATCAGTGGGAGCGAGAACAATAGTGTTGGGAGGTGCGAGTAGCAGTTTCAGATTATATAAATGGCATGGCCTGGAGGAGGAAGAGGAGGAGGATCATTACTGCGGCTAAATTATCGCAAGGACATTAGCGAGAAGGGGAGGGACAGAAATTTTCCCCGACAACGACTGAGACGTGGCAGAGGTGACAATGGAGAGCGAATAACCAAGGGAAGGAACGAGTTGAAGAAAAAAAAACATATATATATATATATATATATATATATATATATATATATATATATATATATATATATATATATATATATATATATATATATATATATCCCTGTATCTGACACACAGCATATTTCATAAATTAACAGCTCGGTAGAACGATAGTAAAAATGGGACAGGCGAAGTCGTACATATGATTCGAAATTAATCTGGTACAAAGTGAATAGAATTTGTCATTAATTAATACCACAAAGAGAAGCTGAGCAGGTCCCTAATTTGCGTGACATTAGCCCGTGAGGCCCAGCGAGGAAGGCAGCGTGAACGGAGAACGGCGGACCAATGGACGCTATTCATTATTTTCTATTGTTTGGCCCTTTTTTTATATCGTTTATCAAGTCAGGTAAAAAAAAAATGCATACCTGTCATCGCTCACAACTGCACGTTAAGGGGAAATCTTTGATGTGATGGAGGATTTCAATTTTTATCACTTCATTCTTTAATCCTTAGTTATTTTCCTTTTATCTCCCTATTTCTGGTTAGTCATCGACATCAAATAACTTCAAACGTGTGTTCTCTCTCTCTCTCTCTCTCTCTCTCTCTCTCTCTCTCTCTCTCTCTCTCTCTCTCTCTCTCTCTCTCTCTCTCTCTCTCTGACCTGTCTTCCATTAGAGTGTGTGTGTGTGTATGTGTGTGTGTGTGTGTGTGTGTGTGTGTGTGTGTGTGTGTGTGTGTGTGTGTGTGTGTGTGTGTGTGTGTGTGTGTGTGTGTGTGTGTGCGTGGAATCATGGTAATCTGATATGCCGAGGGAGTTAAAGCAATATAAGCAAACGTCATCACACTATCAATAATAAAGAATGACACTCGCACACACATTCGGTCTTTTCACCAAAACACTGTGAGGTCAAAATTCTTGCAACTCGAATAATAGCAATGTTAGGAACAGAAAAATATAAGGATTTACTTCATTAAAAGTCGTGTCTGTTATTGATTGCAAGTAAACGATACGGTAATGCGATTATCTTTTTTTCTGGTATACATATGTAAAGACAAAAGAACATCACCACCAAAAATACTGTATAGTTTATCAAGCAAATTTGCACAACTATCTAATCTGCTTATTTTGTATTGCTTTATTTCCCTTCCTTAATATAGTAATAGTAATAATAATAACAATAGAGTCAACATCAATGAAAATAATAACGATAATAATTTTCCGACCAACACCAAGTCATGCAAGGAGAATTATCAAAGAATAACCTTGAGAGCAGGATCAAGGAAAGGGTTTTAATCATCATTTAAAAGAAATAAAGAAGAACGAAGACAAGGAGGAAGGTAAGTAAGAGGAAGAAGGAGGGAGAGGATGAGACGACAAGGAGAAAGAAAGAATCATGAGGAAAAGAGAGAGAGAGAGAGAGAGAGAGAGAGAGAGAGAGAGAGAGAGAGAGAGAGAGAGAGAGAGAGAGAGAGAGAGAGAGAGAGAGAGAGAGAGAGAGAGAGAGAGAGAGAGAGAGAGAGAGAGAAAAAAGAAGCAAAACTACGAACAAAAGAATGAGTAAAACGAGCCTAAGTGGAAACAAAAACCAGAGGAAGACAGGGAAAGCGTGGAGCAGCAGGTTAAAGAACAAGACAAGAAGCAACGGAATAAGGGGAGGGAAAAGGAAGAAGGAGCAACCGGGGAAAGAAGAAGAGACAGTGGTGGAGGAAGAGTAGGAGGAGGAGGAGGAGGTGAGGGAGGAAGAAGAAGAGAAGGTGGAGGAGGAGAAAGCACCCTAAAATGGACTCAGTTAGCAAGTTTCGCAGGGTAGCAGTGACATCTATGGTTCCTTCGTCAGGGTTGGCGCGGACAAGTGTTAGCATAAACAGTGTTGCTCCCGCTAAACTGGAACGCGCGGCGGGGCAAAGGCGGAGCAGGAGCAGTGTTAGTGGCGGCGGCGGCGGCGGCGGTGATGGAGAAAGGCAAAATGGAAAGGGAGGAAAGGCTACAAAGGTGAAGGAAGCGGAAGAACACAAGGAGAAGAGAATGTGGAGAAAGAGAAAGAAAGAGAGCAATAGAAAGAGAAAGAGAAAGAGAGAGAGATAACTAATTACTACATGCTGATAGATGAAAATGCAGTGCAGAAAAGTTTAAACAGTCAAACGAAGAAAAAGAAAATTAAACGAGAAAAATTGGCTTTTATTGAAAACACCAACATACTTACACGATTCCTGAAACTTACAATTTAGAAGAAAATGAGAAAAAAAGGAAGGAAAGAAAAAGAAGAACACCTTTCGAACAGAAGTGCAAATGTCTCGTTCACTTGATTGAAAAAAGAGAGAATGACGAGAGGTGAAGAAAAGGAGGAAAGCAGAAAGAAAGAAAACCTGAAAAAGGAGGGTGAAAAAATGAGCAGAGGGAAGGAAAGGAAAGGTGAGGCTTGGTGGGGAGGAGGGGAGAGAAGGAAGGGAAGGGAAAAGGAAGGTAAGGAAAGAAAAAACAAAACTAATGGACTCGTGTGCGTGTCTCATCGGCTCGCCTGTTGCTTTACTTCGTACAATGTGTGCGTGTGTATGTGTGTGTGCATTTTTTTTGTATGTGTGTGTGCGTGTGCTCTCTTTAACATTTACATCATCACTTACACCCACAGCCACCCATTAACACACACACACACACACACACACACACACACACACACACACACACACACACACACACACAGCCGCAAAAAAAAGGAGAGGAGGTCGAGACAACCAAAAAAAGGGTCACACAATTAACGTCTCCACCAAAGAAGGCTGGTCACCTTTTTCCCAAAGAGACACCGCTAAGGGCGAGGCGTGAGGTGAGGAGAATATAAGACGAAGAGGAGGAGGAGGAGGAGGAGGAGGAGGAGGGAGGAGGAGGAGGAGGAGGAAGAGGAGGAGGAGGAGGAGGAGGAAGTATTGATGATAACTAGTTTATCTACACATTTTTGCTAAGCCACAGCCTCTCTCTTTCTTTCTCTCCCTTTTTTTTTCTCTCTCTCTTTCTCTCCCACAACCTATCCCCCTAACCTTTTCTTCCGCCTTTCCATTCCTCCACCTCCCTCATTTCCAAGCAAAGGAGAGAAAATATTTACCTGGGAAAGAAAATTCGCGGGTCGGGGAGAGATCTTTGAATAATACATTTTAACCCCACTGTCTTGTGTCTAATGAGCCGCAGGTGGGGTGTGGGGTACAGGTGTGGGGAGGAGGGGAGACAGGTAAAGGGGTGGTGATAAGTGGATTTGGGTGAAAACAGGAGAGTGAGGAAGAGGAGGAGTAAGAGACAGAGGAAGAGGTAGAGAGAGGATAGGAGAAAGAGGTGTGGGGGTGTTAATACTATTTCAGAGGTGACTGTGGGAGGGAATATGTTTTGGAAGTAGTGAGAGGTAGTAGGGGAGGGTATACTGGGGAGGTGTGGTGGTGGTGGTGGTGGTGGCGGGTGCGGTGGTGGTGGTTGTGCTATTTACTTTCTCAAATTAAATCATTTCATCGCTGCATCGACGGTGATAAATACTTTTTTTTTTGCTCGCCTGACATTGGTATTTACACGAAAAACTTTACAGGGTCCAAATTCATAAAATCATGTTGGGTGGGACGAATAACGATCAAATTAATATATTGAAAATATCGCAAAAGGTTCCACGGTAATTAATCGACTAATTACGTAAATTAGACAGATTGTACCTTTACACAAAAACCTTATTCATATTTTTGTAAATCATGTATATGAAGAAACAAAAAATATTGCATCGAAACAAACAAGACTGCAATGACAAAAAGGATGTTGAAAAAATACAACAATAGTGGATGACACGAATACGAAAACCACCACCACCACCACCACCACCACCACCATCCTCTACAACATAAACCACAATAAGAAGCCAAATATCTCAAACTCCCTAACTCTCTAACTCTCTCTCTCTCTCTCTCTCTCTCTCTCTCTCTCTCTCTCTCTCTCTCTCTCTCTCCCTGTAAGCGCCATACTTCATCTATAATCTACCATTCAATCACGCCACAATACACACTCCTACACAGTCATCGCTACGCCTTACAACCATGAATCAATAGATCAATTACCGTCAATGGATTGGTTACTACTACATCCTTCACAACGACACAGCTTGCAATTACGTCCACCACCCACAACGACGAATAAATGATGAAGGAATATGAGTTAATGAGACTACACCATCACTACTACTACTACTACTACTACTACTACTACTACTACAACTACTACTACTATTACTACTACTACTACTACTACTTCAATGGTATAAAAAGAGAGAAAGCATATAAGTGTCGAGCTCAAATAAGAAGCTCGCGTGTGTAAAGAATCAAATAATGTTAACAGTTTATCGTCAAAGGTTCTCAAAGCAATAATCTAGAGAGAACAAAGACTATACGCTGACTGCAATGATCAAGATGAAGACGCTTTCTTTTTATGATATCCAGAAACAGATAAATCAAGCACTGAGTATTGCTGGCGACAGGGAATAACTAGAACCTTATAATCCATTACCTGGTGGAAGTATATCAGGAAGGGATCGGAGATTAACGAGTCAGTATTTTGTTAAGGCAATGAATCCTTTAAGTACATTTCAGCCAATCACTGTCATCATTAGTTCAAGGTGTGATCTATGTGACTTACAGTGTTCATTATACACAATACTTTTTCCCACTGAAATTACTTACTAACCAAACTGTGACTCGTGTTTGTTAGGTTATAATATAGTGAGCTCTCTTTTCTCTCTTTCTCCCCTTTCCCTCTCTCTCTCTCTCTCACAACTGAGTAACTGAATCGCAGAACTACACACAAACCATAATTTTTACCTGTGAGTGACATTGTTCCAAGACCATTCACTCAGTCCCCTCCTCCACAACCTTCCCCACACGCCCTCATTGCATCCTTTCCTCTCTACCAACACACTAACTTACCCCTCCCCAGCACTCGCCCAATAAAATCTCAGTTCTATATATCGTCCCAAGCCCCAAGCCTTTCCTTCTCCTTGCCTACAATGGCTGGCTCGCCGCACAACAAGGTGTCCACTGCTCTCGTGTCCATTGGCAGTATTTCTCCGCTCCGCCTCACCTACACAAATACACTCAATGCTCTGTCATTCAGTCGGCATACAATAAATCAAGCTGCATTTTGAGCAAAACACACTAACATAAAAACTATACTAACTAATATATAGACTTCTACCTTTTACAACTGATGAAATTATGCATGAGCTGTCACTCGTCTTCTCGTCTCAGTCTGTGAAGAAGAACACACCACTACCAGTCATCAAAGGGTCTGCAGGCACCTCCTCCCTTGTGTTTCTCGTAAGCGTCCCCCACAACAAAATATGACAAAAGAAATAGAGCATAAATACTAACACGACTCTCAAAATTGCAAGGGAACGTACAAGCTTGCCTGGGTGGGAAAAGGACATAAACTTGAGACTTAAACAAAGAGAATGTACAAAGTGATATCAGTAAACTCATATACCAATAGAACAGCAAACAGAAGACTCGCAGGAACATAGCAGTGTCCTGCCTCCACCACCTGTTCGGCTGTGTTCACGGACTAGTATGAACAAGGTCAGGTATAAAAATAGTAGCAATGTGGACGAGTGAAAACGAGGACAACAAATGATTTTTTTTTCCGGTAAATATTACTCGCTTACCTTTCAATCGCTTTAATTACATCTCGTCACCTGAAGGTTAAAACAATATGCTGATCATTCTAATCTCGAAGGGAGACTCCAAGTAGATAATCTTCTCTACGGATATACACTTAATAATGTGAATGATTATTATGTGTTGCTTTATGGAAGGTTTCAGTGTATTTCAGACGCTGCACGTAAACTTTCTTCCACCCTCATTCATCAGTATATGAAGTTATGAAGTTTGAGGGAAGTTACAACGTTAAACAGTTTATAATCTCTCTCTCTCTCTCTCTCTCTCTCTCTCTCTCTCTCTCTCTCTCTCTCTCTCCTCTCTCTCTCTCTCTCTCTCTCTCTCTCTCTCTCTCTCTCTCTCTCTCTCTCTCTCTCTCTTTCCTTCTATGTGTGTGTGCATCTGTCTCTCTCTTTCTATGTCTATTTGTCTATCTATCTGCCTCTCTGTATTTGTGAGAAAGAAGAAATTTTTTTCAAGTTTTTCTTCATAACACTCCAGGGAGCAAACTCGACCTTAAAGGAGGACAAACTTCTGTAAAAAAAACCAAACTAACCTGTAATAAAAAAGAAAACAAAAATAAACGATAGATATGACATAGTACTTTATCTCAAGTTCTTTTTTTTTTTTTGTTAGAGAAGAGAACACATGAAAAGAAAAGAAAGAAAAAAAAAAAGATTCTTCACTAATTTCTGCTAACCTGTCAGGTAACAGAAGTCTGGCAAAGAAAACTCAACTTGAAGCGACTGGTGG
>JAXIVD010008943.1:15000-16410 GCA_036785275.1 Cancer borealis | reverse complement strand
ATACATGGGTGAGCGAATACATACATGGGTGAGCGAATACATACATGGGTGAGTGAATACATACATGGATGAGCGAATACATACATGGGTGAGCGAATACATACATGGGCGAGTAAATACATACATGGGTGAGCGAATACATACATGGGTGAGTGAATACATATATGGATGAGCGAATACATACATGGGTGACCGAATACATACATGGGTGAGCGAATATATACATGGGTGAGTGAATACATACATGGGTGAGCGAATACATACATGGTTAAGCAAATATATACAAGAGCGAGTGAATACATACATGGGCGAGGGAACACATACATAAGCGAGCGAATACATATATGGGTGAGCGAATACATACATGGGTGAGCGAATACATACATGAGCCAGTGAATACATACATGGATGAGGGAACACATACATGAGCGAGCGATAACATACATGGGTGAGCGAATAAATACATGGGTGAGCGAATACATATATGGGTGAGCGAATACATACATGAGAAGTGAATATATACATGAGCGAGAGAATACATACATGAGCAAAAGCATACATACATGAAGGAACGAATACAAATATTGGCGAGCGAATACATACATGGGCGAGCAAATACATACATGGGCGAGTGTATACATACATGCGCGAACGAACACATGCATACGCGAGCAAATACATACATGGGCGAGCGAATATATACATGAGCAAGTGAATACATACATGGGCGAGCGAATACATTCATGGGCGAGCGAATACATACATGGTTTAGCAAATACATATATGGGCGGGCAAATACATACATGGATGAGGAAATACATACATGGGCGAACCAATACATACATGAGCAAGTAAATTCATACATGAGCGAGAGAAGACATATATGGGCGAGTAAATACATACATGGGTGAGCGAATACATACATAGGCGAGGGAATACATACATAGGTGAGTAAATACATACATGGGCGAGCGAATATATACAAGTGAGTGAATACATACATGGATTAGCGAAGACATAGAGTGAATTCATACATGGATGAGCGAATACATACCTAAGTGAAGGAATACATACATGGCGAGCGAATACATACATGGGCGAGCGAATACATACATGGGAGAGAGAATGCATACATGTTTGAGGGAATACATACATGGGCGATCGAATACATACATAGGTGAGGGAATACATTCATGAGTGACTGAGTGCAGGTAAACAAAGCTTAACTCTTCCAAGCACTTTCACTTCCTCACATCGCGCATATCATTAATGAATTATGGTTAACCTACACTGTAACTTGTGTTCCTATCTAACCCTAACACTATCCTAACATAACTTAGCAGAGCAGGTGAATCAAAATGTTATCACAACATCAACAACAACAACAACTAATATTACTATTTCTCTAAC